>PKML01075684.1:130457-141513 GCA_002933935.1 Eutrema yunnanense
AAAAAAAAAAAAAAGGAAGCTCACCGTGCTACTACTCCCTCACGCTCTCTGAGCTCGTTTTCATCATCGGTATGAACTACGAATGGCTTGATCCCTTTAGGGGGTACGTAGGCAACCCACCTCGGGTCCAGCTAAGATTATAATAAAAAAAATTCGACTCCTATAAGTCGAACTATCGCAGTTCGCCGAACTCAAACATATCGTATTTTCCCAAGCCGAACTATCGCAGTTCGCCGAACTCAAACAGATCGTATTTTCCCAAGTCGAACTGCATAACATTATGAAACGACTAAGTAACGAAAGCTGAACTATCGCAGTTCGTCGAACTCTTCAGTTCGCATAACAGTCTCAAACGACTAAGTAACGAAAGCCGAACTATCGCAGTTCGCCGAACTCTTCAGTTCGCATAACAGTCTGAAACGACTAAGTAACAAAAGCCGAAATATCGCAGTTCGCCGAACTCTGCAGTTCGCATGACAGTCTGAAAGGACTAAGTAATATAAGTCGAAATCCGTAGTTCGCACTTAAAACCATCGTGGTTTCACACATCGACGTCCTGGCCAGGCGATCGATAGCATTCCTCAGGGATGCAAACGTTAAAAAATCTGAGTTCTGTCTCGCATAAGCCAGGAATAAAACCCGCACTGAAATTCGTTCTCAAATCATCCGAGCTACATAAGCCGAACCGACCTCGCACACTCCGATTCGATCTTGGGACCCGGACTATCTTGAGATGAGCATACCTTCGTAGTCTCATGCTAAGCTCTCGGGGTGAAGCCGAACGACACATTCTCGCAAATTAAGTTGATATCTCAACAATCACAATTTATTAAGCCGATTTCCCAACAATCGCAATTTTATAAGGCGATTTCTCAACAATCGCAAATCTGTAAGCCTATCCTCAGCGATCGCCGATCACGAATTGATCGAAAACCAAGTTCACCTGACGTACCCCGGCTAAGACCGTATTATGTATGGCGCCAATTTGGTACGTAGAGGACTCGAGAGGATCGTATCATTTTACGACCTTGCGCGGATTAATAAACAAATCTCGCTTCCAAAAATCCTTAAGCCGAACTCTTCAGTTCGCACTACAGTCGGAATCGACTGAGTAATATAAGCCGAACTCTACAGTTCGCACTACGATCGAACTCGACAAAGTACAAAAAGCTGAGCTTTCAACATTCACAAACGGATCAAGCCTCGCAAAAGCTGTTGAACTCCGTTGACGACAAGATTTTCAAGACATCAAGACAAGATGTTGATCTTAATTAAAACCGAGCTAAAGAATTCTCCATGAACTTCGCCGAACTCAAAGAACTCCTTCGCCGAACTGAGGGGGGGGGACTTATTGTTGGTGGTGAGTTTAGCACTCCCCGGTTTAACCTGGTTTGAATTAAGATCAGCCCAACTACCGACTTCTCAAGCCCATCAAGGCCCGAGCTCGTCAACTGCATTCGCGGAATATTTCCCGATCTCGGAGGAATTTTAGGAAATCTTCCTTTTTCTAATGGAAGGAAGTTATATTTTTTCCCAATGGAACTAGGAAAAAGGAAGTTATATTTTTTCCCAATGGAACTAGGAAAAAGGAAGTTATCCTTTTCCTGATGGAACTAGGAAAAAGAAATCATCCTATTTTTATCTAGCTTAGAACCTTATAAATAGGAGGGCTCCTCATTCATAATATTCATCCCATAACTCATTCACGAGACATAATAGACTAAGAGCTCCAACTTCATAGCTTTTATTCTTCTAGTTCTCCTTGACCGATAAAAGTCTCTTGACTTAACACGTTTTGTATTTTGCCGAGTTCGATCTAATAAACGAGATTCGATCCATTGAGTTTACTGTTTTGCCCCCTTGTGTGATTTTCAGAATCAACATCTCCCTTAGCACGTTTTGATCTCCTCCTAAAGACCTATGTGTCTTCATCCATGCTCAAAGAATCATCAAAAGCATCATTTGCCGCATCTCCTTTCTCGTTTGTGACTGTGTAACGAATGCGTCTTGAGGGAAAACCGAGAGGTGCTGCTAAGTAGAATGTCTCTTTGTCGATGTTTGCATTGCAAGATACATCCTCCTATTTGGCCAATCCATGATATATCCCAGTGTTGCTAAGAAAGGTATTCCGAGAAGCAAAGGCTCAGCTTGCGAACCATGCATCTTTGCTACTTGAAAATCGACTGGAACGATGCAATTCCCAAACTTGAGAGGAAGATTCTCAATCATGCCAACTGTCGTGGTAGTTAAACCATCTGCATGTCCAATTCTCATCCTTGAAGGCTTCATGGTGTTGATTCTCAAACACCTTGCAATTGATTCCGACATAAGGTTCACACTGGCTCCCGAATCGCATAGAGAACTGTTGAAGTAGGAACCCGAAATCTCACACGATATGATGAAGCAACCTGGTTCTTCGAGCTTGTGCAAGGTTCAAGTCTTCGACAATGTTTCCCTAGCTTTTTCATACAAGTTTTCGATCTCATACTTCTCCTCTTTGCTATACCAAAAGAGTTCCCTCATTTCGGGGTATTTCTTCCAAGCTTGAGCAAACGAGATATGAGCTCAAATTTTCTTCACCATTGAGTGGAAATCATCTAGCACATCCTTGCTTATTGAGCGAGTTTCCCAATCCTCATGTTCAAACAGATTTCTCCGACCAGCAATTGGAGTTCCCTCATGTAGTCTTTTGCCTTTAATCCTCGCGGTTTGCCTTATCATCATGCATCGATGATCAATCCTTGCTTGAGAGTTGTTATCCACATCCCTTAGTATCTTTGGAGAAGTCTCTTCTTCGTCTAAAAATATCACAGCATTGCAATGCTCAGTCGGAGAAGTTTTTGCCTCCACCAAATCGGATCCAAGACGAAAATCGATGGTTAAACGCCTTTGAAGTGTCTTGAGTTCCTTAGAGAGATCAGTAGATATGTCTCCTAATCCCATAGTCTTTCCAAGGAGTTCATTGTATCTTCCATCCATGTTGAAACGAATCTTTTGGATAGCTTCCTTCGCTTGCTTTTGCCCTTTGTAAAGAACATGAATGGTCGAATAAGTTTCTCTTCCTTGACTACCAATCTCCTTCATTCCTCTCTCAGCTTTGTGTGCTTTGTTTTCAATGTTGTTAAGATTTGTAGTAGTAGATGAGAGACTTTCTCTCAAAGTTGTGAATTTCCCTTCAAAGTGATCTTCCAGAAGCTCCTTGGATTGGTTAACGTGATCGATGCAAATCTGATTCTTCTCAATGTCGTGAGCTTGTTGTTGTTTTACTTCCTCTATTTGCTTCACTCTCTCTTCAAGCTTTTGAACTTGGAGAGAAATAGAATCAAACTTCCCACCAAGGTCATTCTTGATATGGTCCAACTTTGCATCGAGCTCAAGTGAAGACTCGTGTTGGTTCTTCATAATCGTGTACATCATGGCTTCAAGTCTACTCTCTTGAGACTCATTGGGGACGTGTCATAGGCTTGTGGAAGTGGTTGTGGTCATGGCTGGTGGTAGTGATGGTGAAAGCCTTCGTAATCAAAGTCGCTACAATTCTGATTTTGGTGCGAATAAGCTTGGTTGGGTCGATTGTTGTAGAAGTTTGGCATCGGGATGTAGTCACCAACAAGTTCACGACCAACAAGTTCACGGTACATAGGATAACGCCTTTGAGCTTCATGAAGTAGAATAAATCGATGACCATCAAAGAAACCATCATTTCTTGAGTAGTAATCCATCTTAAAAAGTTCCTGAAACACAAAAATAAAAGAAAAATTAGAAAAACTAGAAAACAAAGAAAAGAGAAATCTTAGACGAAATTATAATCTAAAACTCGTAGGTAACAAACCAGTCTCCGGCAACGGCGTCAAAAAACTTGATGAGGGTAAGTTTTTACCCTAAAATATCGTAGTTGCAAATGCACAACAAACGGTACTTAAGGGTACTTAGGAGAACTCACCAATTTCCGGAGTAGAAGGAGCAATAATGCTCACAGTCACACAAATACCATGTGGCTCACTGAAACACTGAACAACAAACAATAAACCATCCTTATATTCTTTTATAACAACTAAAGTATACTTAGTCAAGTCAAAGTTTATTCCAGCAGGTTCACCAAAAGAAACTCATAGGTTCTTTCTTCACCCTTGTGAATATCAAAGTGAGAGTATAGATCCTTATAAGGGCCAGTGTAGTCGCAATTCTTTGCAGGGCAATAGCATCGAGAGAAAGTACATTCTTTCTCATGAGTTAATTATGTCCCATAAGAGAGACTCTTGGTGCAACCGAGCTTCACGTTCGGGCATGAGACGATGACCGCTTTGATAACCCTCTCCATCGCTCTGCATCGAATTTGACCAACGGGAGAATCACAAGAAGAGCATTTGTTACTCAGTTTGTTACAGCATGTAGAGCAAGCTATATGTCCCTCGTTACAGTGAAATGTAAGAACATGTATAAATACCAACATGGAAAAAAAAAACATAAAAAAACTACTAGCAAATAATTTTTCTACTTCTCTAGTGAAACTCAACAACTCAAAAATAGTATCTATATATATAAAGTAAGCTTTCCTCTCTTCTCATGCTGCCACCTCAGCATTCTAAAAAATTAATACACATACTAAATACATATATTAATTGTAAATTTGGTTTTAACATTATGAAAAGAATTTGAAAAGACATTATTCATATTCTAAATTAAACAAAAAAATAATAAACTTATATGAATATAGTTCTTCGAAATAATAACAGGTTTAATAAATTTCGTTATCATAATATATTTCAACTTTTATAAATATTTATTAGGTTAAGTTGTATCAGACAAGTCCTAACAGTTAAACAAATAANAAGAGTATCGATCGATACCAGGGTGGTATCGATTGATACCTGTCGTGAAATCAGGTCCTCAGCAACACGACTTCAGCTTCTGCTCCAAAGTGCTCCAGAAAGCTCCAATACTTCCAATAATGCTCCAAACGTGCTATGACCTGTAAAAGACTCTAAAAGACTACAAAACACTAGAAAGACTCTATAAAAAGGACTTATATCATGGCTTAAACAGGGTAAAAACCATGATATATCAACTCCCCCAGACTTAGCCTTTGCTTGCCCTCAAGCAAATAGAAGACTAAACAGAGAAAGAGGTTTGAAAACGCGGAGACTCACCTGTTCATGAACCATCGAAAAGATCCTCTTCCCAAGCACCCAAATGTCACCAAATCAGCTTTCGATCTAACCACCATGTACTTCTCCGTAGACATTCACAGCTTTTTCAGACTCCACACATTATCCCACAGCATTGTTCAAATAAAGCCCTCATCGCCAGTTTCATCTCTGCAGCCATTGTTCAAGAACCTTCTAGACTCTTTACCAGACAATATCATGACAAGGAACCACCCTTTTTCACACTTTTTGTATCAATTTCTCTCCCCCAGACTTATTTCTTATTATATTCTCTTTTTTTTATTCTTTTCTTTTCAGCTTTGCATATACACATCAAGGTATGAGACGCGAGTATTGATGGTGTTTGCCACCAAATCCCCGGTTCTTCCCTCTTAATGTATCAAAGGATGTAGGCGAATAATGGCATCATAGGAAAATCCTAGCCTCGCTTCCAATCCTTTGTGTGATCATTCCCTCTTAAGTAGAATAATGGGATCGCTGGAAATTTTCCTAACCCTCTACTCAGAAGAAAATCATTTCATCTTTTATGCTCTTATCTACCCAACTTATAACAGGGGGGAGAGATACTATAACTCTAAACACATGGGTTCCTTTATCAGATATGAATGATGAATCAAGCTCTATGAACACTAACCACATTGATGAAGTGCAAAAATTTGGCTCAGGCTTCAGAAGAACTCTGCTGGAGACATGGATGTTTTCTAGTCAACTGGTCAGTCCTTGGATTTTTCATTAGTCGATCTAGAACTGATCCTGTAACACTGTGCACTCAAAAAAAAAATCAAATCAATAGGTTCAAGCACAGGATCATTATCTCCAACAAGTTTTGACTCAATAAAACAATTTTGACTCGATAAAACGACTGACTCTAAGAAAAACAAACACAATGTCAGCAGACACCTCCCCCAGACTTGAACAACACTGTCCCCAGTGTTATCTAGCCTAGAGTTGGTGAACAAAAACAAAAGAACTGACTGGATTATAAAAATTAGGAACCGTACCTGTACAGGGTATCGATCGATACTAGGCAGTATCGATCGATACCAGCCGTATGTCAACACAATGATTAAAAATCAGGGGTGACGAGTTGCTTAACCAGGGAAAGCGTTCCATTGTGTTAGAAGTTAGCACTGTTAGGAACACTCAAAAACAGGTTAAAAGCAACATGGTATATCAAAGATGAATCCAAGGAAGTTCAAATGCAAAAACACACACTGACATAAGTTCAACAGAAAAGAGAAATAAAAGAAAAAGAAAAAGAAAGAAAAATACAAACGTGAAGATCATATAAGACTAATCCTGCGTCTCCTCGGAATCGCTCTCATCATCAGCTGCAGGTGCGGTGTGTGAAGGTCCAGGCTGGGACGATGGATCAGCGTCAGTCGTGCAGCGGCAGCGAACAGCAGCCCATATGCTCCTCAAGCTGGAGATCATAAATCTCTGGAAAGCAGCTGGCTCCATCGGAACGTCTGTGTCCGCAGGCCACTGTGGCTCAGGAATGGGTGGAGACGGTGCAGCCTAAGTACGTCCTCTTTGACGTGAAGTAGATGGGATATCAGCAGGAGGACGAACATGTCGTCGAGTCGTAGAGATCGAAGTCAGGAGGTCTGCAGGAGGCTCGAAACGAAGCAGAGTAGGGTCCTCAGATAAGTCTGTCAGATCCCTAGCAGGTAGCTGCACCAGAAAGCTCCAATCTGATCTGTTAAGGATCCCCTTCCGCTCGGGCTTCAACCACTTAAGGTTCCTCATATGAGCCTCATCCAAGTATCGACGCGCAGTGACTATCGAGCAACTCGTAGTGCTGATCCCGAGGTGCTGGAAGATAGGTGTCAGAAGACTACTAACTGACTCCTTCTTCGTGCTCGTCCCTGTGAATGGTTTGGTCTTCAGAGAGACCAGATGATGTGCAAAGACAGCCCCAAGGTTAACACCTTCTAGCTCAAGCCACTCAAAATCCTGCTCAGGGATGATGTTCCTGACAGCCAGAAACAACAGCAGAAGCTCAGACACTCGCATCTTGTTAGGCTCCATCTTGCACATGAGAGTAGTGCTCAGGATCCTGACAAAGCATCGCAGAACCGGGTGTCGAATGTCCATCTGAGTGGACGTCTTGGAATTGTAGACACCATTCCCGAACCATGCCCAAAATCCACGTATGTCAGGATGGGCAGCTGGAAGAGCAATCCTCCTGCGATCCCTCCGAAAACCATAGAGATCACAGAGGTCAGGGAATGAAATCATGCGCCTCACTCCGCGAGCCATGAAAGATAGGGTGCCACCTTGTGCGTCTCGCAGGACCTCGTCTGAATAGCTAATGCGAGCGGTCGCCATGAACTGACGAACCAAGTCCGGGAAGAGATCATACTGACGTGTGGCCATGTGGCCAAAACCAATCCGCTCGAGCAGACGAGCCAAATCTGAGTCAAGACCCAGCTGATGCAGAGAAACTCCATCGACAAACCTAGTGGGCTCGATGGTGACACCCAACCACGCGTTGTAGAACAACGTGTCGAAATCGTCCCATTCTTCAGAAATGGGTCTGAATGCGGTGTCATCACTCAAGGCATACGCCTTCTCCTGTCCATCCCAATCGCGGTGACAAGGGATCCTGGCTTTCTCGTTCAGCTTGGGCCAAGGATTTCTGCGTGGGGCTGCAGGAATATCCATAGTAGACGGGTTAGAGCTCGATGCGCCTGTAGTCCTGGCTCTCTTGGACTTAGTTGTCATCTGCAAACAAAGACAGAGGACACAGCATAAATCCAACACCTCTCAGCAATCACAGAAAATTCTTATCGTCAAACTCGCATGGTGTCGATCGATACCAGGGGTATCGATCGACACCCTGGCCAATTCCAGTTTCATGGTTGCTCAAAATCCCAAATCACCGATAATGAAAACCAAGGCAATTCAAAGGCATAGGTTGGTTCGAAACTACCCTAGAACAACTCAGCAAACGACATGAATCGATAAAAATAAGTTGTAAAGAGTGGGATTTCACAAACCTTAAACCCAAAAATCGGACATAAACCGCTGAATTTAGAGAGCATACCTTTGCTGGGTTGCGAATTAAGTGCTAGAAACAAATAGATGATGAAAATCCAATGAATCTAGGTGCTTAAATCGCCAAGATCGGTGAAGAAATGTGAAAGATGGGATTTGAGAGAGAAAAGGAGGCGGTGTCGATCGATGGAGAAGAAAGAGCAGAAAGAGAAAACCTGAGGGTTTTGAAAGAGAGCTTACCTTCCCGCATGGTATCGATCGATACACAAAAGTATCGGTCGATACTGCCTGTTGTTTGTCGATACTGGATAGTGTCGATCGACACTTATGAAGAATTTTGTTCCTTTTTACGGCACTTGGTATCGATCGATACTGACAGGTATCGATCGATACACTTCGTCAAATCTGTTTCACGTTTAGACACAAGACACAAAACAAAAATAAAAACAAAAATAAAAGAGTTATGTATAGACTCACCAGTGGGTTGCCTCCTACCAAGCGCTCGTTTAACGTCAATAGCTTGACTGTAATGCCCTTCAGGCTGGATAAGAGTGAGAGCTTGCACCAAAACAGGCTCCACACCTCGACATCGCTAGCGTCAGAGATCTGCTCATCATGTTCTCCACAAACTCCTGTCCTTTTTCTTTCAGCTCCGAAGTGAGAAGAATTCGTGCTTTGGAGAATGGTTTCGAAGTTCCCTTGCACTTCACCTGATATTGAATTGAATCTCCATCACACTTTTGAGGGGTTAAAGTCACAGAGGGAGCACCCTTCACTTCTTTGCTCTTCACTTTCTCCTTTGCCTTAACTGGTTCGGCGTCTTTCGTGATGAGAACAGAAGGACTATCTAGAACGTCTGTGAAAGTTGGCTCGTCAGGAGGTTCTTCTAAAAGATCAGTTACCAATGTCTCTCCTGTGACAATGGTGATGCAAGAGATATGTGTAGGAGTTCTTCTAATGGAGATGGCTTCGTAGTACACCTCCTTGTCAATGTATGAGAACGAGATTCTCTTGCTTGGCATATCCATAATCGCTCCAACCGTGGCCATAAACGGTCGTCCAAGAATCAGCTGCGTAATAGATCTTTCACTCATCTCAACAACTTGAAAATCAGTAGGGACTAGACAACCTCCCACTGTGACAAGTAAATCAGTGATTGCACCATATGGAGTTGAGGTTGAAGAGTTCGCGAATGTGATAGATGTCTTGGGAGATCGAATATCAGCTCTCAATCTCTCTGCAATTGCCCTTGACATGACATTAACGCTTGCCCCTGAGTCGACGAGAGACTCCTTGAAATTAGCTCCAGAAATAGAGCATGGTACTGAGAAGATTCCTGGGTCTTCCCTTTTAGTCAGCTGCGTCAGTAGAGGTGGTCGAGGGTATTGCTCTTTAGGCTTGTAGCCCCTTTCTTCAATCAACTTAGGTGGTGTCGTCGATTTTGGTTTGATCTGCGACGGGTGTCGATCGATGCTTGGGATTCTGACACGCTTCGAGGAGGGATTTGGATCAGTATCGATCGATGCTTGGTAGTGTCGGTCGATACCTTGGCGATTTCAGGATCCTCTTCGTCGTTCTTGGTAGAATCGGCTAAAATCTTGGCAGCCTGGGCCAACTGTGTATCCAAAATCGTCTGGCGAGCACTGAGAGCCTCGATTTTGCTATTCATATCAGAGTACAAGGTATCCAATCTCCCGTTGAAAGTTGTTGTCATCTGCTGCTGTCCGTGAAGAAGCTGTTCAAGCATGGATTCTATCCTGTTTTCAGAAGTTCTGTCTGGTGTGGGTGGGTATTGATACCTTTGATCTTGAGATCCAGCTCCACTAACATAGTTAACATGTTCACCTGCATTTTCTTCAGCGAAACGAACAGTCTTCTTCTGCCTACCCATCAACAAATTATGCACTGAATCCAGCTTTGCCTGCACCTCAGCAATCTGCAACCCATCCATGTTCTCAGCCTGCTTCCTTCTCTCAATGTCTGCATTCTTGGCGCTATGGCTAGATGCAAAGTTCTCTATCAACTGATAAGCATCGTCAGGATATCTGGTAAAGAAATTTCCATTGCTAGCAGAGTCCAATGCCATCTGGTACCTACAGTCAATCCCTCTGAAGAAGAAATTCAGCAACTGAACCATATCGAACCCATGATGCGGACAATCCCTCTGATAAGATCTGAATCGCACCCAAGCAACCTTAAGTCCCTCAGTTTCTCCCTGAGAAAATTTGGAGATCTTGTTCCTGAGCTCTTCGGATCTCGCATCATCGAAAAAATTGTTCAAGAAGGCGCTCTTAATCTCTTCCCAGGTAGTCAGTGATCCAGGAGGTAACTGCTTCAGCCAGTAAGTAGCTTCTCCACCAAGAGAGTATGGGAACAGCTTACAGAAAAGGAATTCATTGGACACTCCTTCGTATTTCACGCTAGTGACCAAATCTTCGAATGTCTCGATATGGTCCATAGGATGTTCATGAGGGAGACCATGAAAGAGATGCGATCCCACAAGAGCAAAGTAGGCAGGCTTCAGCTCAAAATCGTTCCTCTGGAACGTAGGAATGCGGATCGCTGATCGATTGGTATAATACTGATGAGGCATGTGGTACTCACCAATCGTTCGACCACGAACAACTACTGTATCGTCCCCAACGTTGGCGCGCCCAGCTGGCACGACAATCTCATCAACAACAACAGGAGGAACAACGACGGTTCCAGCTGCATCAGGTCTTAAAATCGCTGTGTTGCTCATCTCTGATGTCTGCTTCATCTTCCCGTTTGCACGTTCCAAATTCACACCTGAAACACACTAGGTAAGACACGTTAGTAACCAAAAAAACGTTGAGTATCGATCGATACCAAGTGGTGTCGATCGATATCAACAAAGAAATCGCCCTAGT
>PKML01075684.1:153557-170392 GCA_002933935.1 Eutrema yunnanense
TGGAGTCTGGAAAAGCTGCGAATGTCTACGTAGAAGTACATGGTGGTTAGATCAAAAGCTGATCAGGTGACATTTGGGTGCTTGGAAAAAGGGTCTTTTCGATGGTTCAGGAACAGGTGAGTCTCCGCGTTTTCAAACCTCTTTCTCTGTTTAGTCTTCTATTTGCTTGGAGCAAGCAAAGGCTAAGTCTGGGGGAGTTGATATATCATGGTTTTTACCCTGTTTAAGCCATGATATAAGTCCTTTTTATAGAGTCTTTATAGTATTTTGGAGTCTTTTAGAGTCTTTTACAGGTCTTAGCACGAATTGGAGCATTATTGGAATTATTGGAGTTCTATGGAGCATTCTAGAGCGAAAGTGAAGTCTGATGACTAAGTGTCCGATCTGAGCGACAAGCATCGATCGATACCCCCTGGTATCGATCGACACCCATCGGAGAAATCATGGGCCGCGACTTTTTTATGAAGTTTTGGAGAATTGCAAAAGTGCCCAGAAGTCTCTGATAATTACAAGAAGACCCCAAGTCGTGATTTAGGTTATAAATAGGGTTTTACAGCCACTTGTTTAGGCTATGTTTTATTTTGTTTGAGTTTAAGAGAGATTTTGGTGAGAGATACAAGTCTGATTTCCCTTCGTCCGAGATCAGATCTCAAACCATGTTTATCTTTTTGATTTTATATAGAGTATTTTATTCAAACATGTTTATTAATTTAATCTTCATGTCTGAGTAGATCTCCTGTTAGGTTTGGGGATTCTCATTAGGGATTTCATTGAATGTTTGTGACTACTATTAAAAATTAGTCGCAAATTAGTCACAAAAATTGGGTTTGCAAATTAGTGTACATGTTACATTAAACCTTAAACTTTAAGAACATATAAGGTTTGAATATCAATTTACAATGATTTTGGGTATATAGTTGTTCAAAAATATATTTTACAATTTAAGATTTAGATTTTATGATTAATGGTTAGAAGTTTAGGGTTTAGAATTTAGGATTTATAAAATGATTATATTTAAAAAAATTTAAGTGTGGAATTTTTTTTGTATATTATTTGATGTTGTTTACAAATTAAGATTTAAATCAAGTTTATGATTCAGTGTTAGAGGTTTAGGGTTTAGAGTTAAGGGTTCGTTATTTGAGTTTATAATTTATTGATTTCTAAAAAAAAATTGAGTGTAGTTACAAATTAGTCCCAAATTTGGGAATATTTTGTGACTACAATTAAAAATTAGTCGCAAATTAGTCCCAAATTGGTCACAAAAACTGGGTTTGCAAATTAGTGTACATGTTACCCTAAACCCTAAACTTTAAGAAAATATGAGGTTTGAATATCACTTTACAATGATTTTGGGTATATAGTTGTTCAAAAATATATTTTACAATTTAAGATTTAGAGTTTATGATTAAGGGTTAGAGGTTTAGGATTTATAATTTAGGATTTATAAAATGATTATATTTTAAAAATTGTAATTGTTGAATTTTTTTTGTATATTATTTTATGTTTATTTATTTGATGTTTTGTATATTATTTGATGGTTTAGGGTTTAGAATTTTTTGTATATTATTTGATGTTTATTTAAAAAAAAATCGAGTGGAGTTGCTAAACCGAAGCAAATCAGTCACAAATTTGTGACTACTTTTGCAAGTCCTTAAACATTCGCAAATAAGCGACTATTATCTGACTACTTTTTTTAGTCGGTAATTTGTGACTATTATGCCTATGCATTATGAGTAGTCGCAAATCAGTCACAATATCGTCCCTTTTTTTGCGACTAAAAAGTAGTCGCAAAAAATAGTCACAAAAACTGTGTTTTCTTGTAGTGGTAGCCATAAACGGTCGTCCCAGGAGTAAAGGCATACGAGACATTGCACTCATCTCCACAACCTGAAAATCAGTAGGCACCAGACAATCTCCTACTTTGGCAAACAAACCATGGGCAGTACCGTATGGAAGCGAGGTAGAATCGTTTATGAATGTGACAGATATCTTTGAAGATCGAATATCAACGCCCAACCGTTCTGCAGTTGCCCTTGAGATGACATTGACACTAGCCCCTGAGTCAACGAGAGACTCTTTGAACTCAACTCCCGAGATAGAGCATGGAACCACGAATTTCCTTGGATCTTCCCTTTGGGTCAACTGTCTCAGTGGGGGGTGGTGCACCTCTAGCCTTAATGAAGAGTGCCTTATTCTCTTCCTTAGTTTCTCTGAAATCTTTGAAGTGACTTAGCAGAGGACGGGACTCTAGAGCTTCTTCAAAGGACAATTCATTGGAGATTCTTCGTACCATCTTCTCAAAGCCATGCAGCTGCTTTGGAGAAATGGGATCTCTGAGGTGTTGAGGAATATGATTCTGCTTCTTGGGCTTGCGAACTCTCTCTTCGATCAACTCAGGTGTTTTCACAATTTATGGCCCGATCTGTGAGGGGTATCGATCGACACCAGGCTGGGTATCGATCGATAATACTGCAGTTGAGTCATCCCTGGCACATACATCAGCATCAGAAGGAATCTCCACATTCTGCTTATCCAGTAAAACCTTGCATCTAGCGTCCTCCCATTCCATCCTTGTCATAATATGAGGCATAAGATAAGGTATCTTGGGTGTATACACCCTCTCTGCAACTACTTTAGGCACCACAGTCAAAATCTCAGGTGTCTCCTCAGAAGTCGCCTCAGTATCGACTGATACCAATGGGGTATCGATCGATACACGAGTTTTGGAAGCATCTCGTTTCAAAATTGTAACTGGCATCGATCGACACTTGGTGGTATCGATCGATGCTTCGGCGATTTTGGGATCCTCATCGAAATTTTCTGCACTTGAGGAGATCGCATTGACGTGTGCTCTTGGATTTTCAGTTCTCCCTGGAAGAAAGCCTTCCTGTCTCTTTACGGCTGCTGCTGTCTGAGCAACCTGAGTTTCCAACTTCCTCTGGCTAAGATTGATGGCTTCGATTTTTCCATTCAGATCGATGTACAGAGAGTCAAACTTCCCATTGAAATCCCCCTGCAACTTCTCTTGCCCCCGAAGAAGCTGTTCCATCATGAGTTCCATCTTATTCTCTGTGGATTTTAGAGAGATGGGCTGGTACGAGGAGTTCCCGTAATTGCGAGTGTTGTTGTTGTACCCAATTTGCTGACCCTGAAATCCAGAACCACCAACGTAGTTAACGTCCTCCACTTCATCTCCACCGATATTATCGACTCCATCAGCAAAGTGTACAGTCTTCTTCGACTTTCCGATCAGAAAATCTAGCTTTGCTTGAACATCAGCAATCTGCGATCCATCAATTCCTCCAGCTTGCTTCTTCCTCTCGAAATCAGCATTCTTGGTGCTACTGCTAGACGCCAAGTTCTCAATCAGCACGACTGCATCATCTGGATACCTGGTGTTGAAGTTCCCATTACTCGCAGTATCCAAAGCCATATGGTACCTCCAATCGATCCCTCTGTAGAAGGTACCCAGCAGCTGAACATGATTGAACCCATGGTGCGGACAATCTCTCTGATATGATTTGAAGCGAATCCAATCAGCCTTGAGTCCCTATGTTGGACCTTGAGAAAATTGAGAAATTTTGTTCATGAGCTCTTCGGATTTTGCATCATCATAGAAATTGCACATGAATGCATTCTTCGTCTCATCCCATGTAGTCAGTGAACCAGGAGCCAACTGCTTTAGCCAATAAGCAGCATCCCCACTAACAGAATATGGGAAAAGTTTGCAGAAGAGGAACTCATTGGGCACTCCATTGTACTTCATACCAGTGACCAAATCTTCGAACCTCTCGATATGATCCATGGGATGTTCATTAGATAGGCCATGGAAAGGATTCTGACTCACGAGAGCATAGTACGCAGGCTTCAGCTCGAAGTCGTTCCTCTGAAAAGTTGGGATGCGAATCGCAGATCGATTGGCATAGAACTGATCAGATCTGTTGTGCTCGCCAAGTGTCCTAACTCGATCACCTGCAGCATTCCCAACGTTGGCGCGCCCAACTGGCGCGACAATCTCAATAACAGCAGCAGTGACAACGACGTTTCCAGCTTCATCAAGTCGCTGCCCTCCCTCATTGCACACATGACCCTCTTGGTCTCTCAAGACTCCAGCTTCATCAGCTCTTAATACCACTAGGTTGTTCATCCCTGATGTTTGCTTTGTCTTTCTGTTTGTGCGTTCCACAAGCGCTAGCTGTTCCAGTGACAGTTCAACTAGCTGAGTGCTCTAGTTGCTTCTGGTTTCACGAACAGGCATACACCTGAAAACAAAACACTAGACAAGGCACGTAAGTAACCAAAAAAATGCGTTGAGTATCGATCGACACTGGAGGGTATCGATCGATATCAACAAAGAAATCGCCGGAGTATCGACCGATACTAGTGAGTATCGATCGATACCGACAGACTTAGTCGAAACTCGACAGCTAAAATCTAAAGGCGAAATTGAGTCCCCGGCAACGGCGCCAAATTTGATATGCTCAAATTAATACCCTAACAGTATTAAAGCAGCAGTTGTAATATAGTTAGGGGTCGAACACAAGGACTCACAGAAATCACACAATAGATTGTATAGTGTCAAATCAAGCTAAGCAAATAGGATAAAATAAAGGCAATAAATAGTAACGAGTTGTAAATTCAATAGAGAGAATATAGGCTCAGGGTATTTCTTAGGAAATCAATGAATGCAGATAAACTAACTAACAGGATTCAGATTTAGCGCGGTTCTTTAACTCAAATCACTAAGCTATAATTAACCAACTGTCGTTGCGAGAATTATCTAAATCTAAATCTTAGGAATTCTAAATCTCTTTGCGAATCCTAAAGTCTAAATCAGCTTTAATACCAAGTTTGATTTGTTCACAAATCAATTAAACCAAATCTCTTTGCGAATAATCAATTTGCTCACCTAGGTTCTATCAGGTAATTAATCGCACTGTCGTGCCTAATCAATTATCCTAAGATCTAAGTTCCAGATTCGTCAACCTAGAATTAGCTTTGAACACAACCTAAGGCGAAGAACTAATTCAGATGGTGAATCCAAAACAGATAATCAACCTAGCATTCAAAGAAATCCTTATGAGAAAACCCTAAACCTAAAGTGGATCTACTCATACATGGAGAATGAAACAATCAACATAACTGAATAAATCATCAAATAAATAATCAGAAAGATTAAAACAAGGGTTCGAAATCTTCTCTTGGATCAACAGAGTTTCAGACTTGTCTCCCTCTAAATCTCTCTCAAAAACCAAAGTAAAATAATGCCCAGCCTAAAAGTGGCTGTAAAAACCCTATAAATAACCTAAAACACGAATTGAGGCTTCTTGTAATTATTAAAGACTTATGGACAAAGTTGCAATTCTTCAACTCTTCATTAAAGTCGTGGGTTGTGTCATGCTGCGACGGGTATCAATCGATACCAGGGGGTATCGATCGACACTGATCATGAAATCTGGTACTCAGCAACACGAACTTCAGCTTTGCTCCAAAATACTCTAGAAAGCTCCAATAGTTCCAATTATGCTCCAAACGTGCTAAAACCTGTAAAAGACTCTAAAGGACTACCAAATACTAGAAAGACTCTATAAAACAGACTTATATCATGACTTAAAAAGGGTAAAAACCATGATATATCAATCACCTAGAACTTAGATCTTAGGTTAATCAATTAGGCACGACAGTGCAATTGAGTAATCTGATAGAACTTAGGGTGAGCAAAATAACTATTCGCAAAGAGATTTGGTTTAGTTGTTTTGTGAATAAATCAAACTTGAACTAAAAGCTGGTTTAGACTTTAGGATTCGCAAAGAGATTTGGAATTCTAGGATTTAGGCTTAGATAATTCTCGCAACGACAGTTGGTTAATTATACTTTTGTGATTTGAGTTCAAGAACCGTGCATAATCTGAACCCTGATTAGTTAGTTTATTTGCATTCATTGATTTCCTGAGAAATACCCTGAACCTATCTTTCTCCCATCGATTTTACAACTCTTTTACTGTTTATTGCTTTTGTTTCATCTGAACTGCTTAGCTTGATTCGATATTATTCGGTCTATTGTGTGATTTTCTTGAGTTCTTGTGTTCGACCCCTACATATACTACAACAACTGTTTTAGTACTTATAGGATATTAATTTGAGTATATCAAATTTGGAGCCGTTGTCGGGGATTCTAAATATCGCCATTAGGTTTTAGCTATCGAGTTTCGACTAAGTTCGTCGGTATCGATCGATACTAGTCAGTGTCGGTCGATACTCATTGTTTCCTTTTGTTGATATCGATCGACACCACCCAGTGTCGGTCGATACTCATCGTGATTTTTGATTACTTACATTTTTTACCTTTGTGTTTCAGGTGTATGCCTAATCGAGGAACCAGAAGGAACTAGAATACTCCGCTAGTTAATCTGTCATTGTAGCAGCTAGCACTTTTGGAACGCACAAACAGAAAAGCAAAGAAGCCAGCAGAGATGAACAACAATCCAGTGATTTTGGTTCAAGATGCAGTTGGTGCTTACAGATACCGAGAAGGTCAATTGTGCAATGAGAGAGGGCAACGATTGGATGGAGAGGGGAACATCATTCCACTTCCTGATGTTGTCGAGGAGGTTGTTGATGCGAATGCATGGAATGTTGTGGCTGATCGTGGTAGAACAATTGGGGAGTACAACAGGTCTGATCAGTTTTATGCCAATCGATCAGTGATTCGCCCTCCACCATTTCAGAGGAATGATTTTGAGCTGAAACATGCATACTACACTCTTGTGGGTCAGCACCTTTTTCATGGTCTTTCCAGTGAACATCCCATGGATCATATTGAGAGGTTCGAGGACTTGGTCACTAGCATTAAGAGCAATGGAGTGTCCTACGATTACCTTTTCTGCAAGCTCTTCCCTTACTCTCTAGGTGGAGACGCGACTTCCTGGCTGAAACAGTTACCTCCTGGATCGCTGACTACCTGGGAGGAGACTAAGACTCCTTTCATGAATAACTTCTATGATGATGCACGATCCGAGGATCTGAGGAACAAGATTTCCCAGTTTTCTCAAGGCCCGACTGAGGCGTTCAAGGCTGCTTGGACGAGATTTAGATCTTATCAGAGAGATTGTCCACATCATGGGTACACTAATGCTCACCTGATGGGTTTCTTCTTCAGAGGGATTGATTGGAGGTATCAGATGGCTTTGGATGCTTCGAGCAATGGGAATTTCAATACCAGGTATCCAGATGATGCTTATGTGCTTATTGAGAATTTGGCGTCTAGCAATAGCACCAAAAATGCAGACTTTGAGCGAAAGAGATAGAATGGGAACATGGGTGGATCGCAGATTGCTGAAGTTCAGGCCAAGCTGGATTAGCCACGGTAATTTCGTAGCATTTTGAAAAGCCACGTAAAAGCTACAGAAACGCTAAGGAAAAGCCACGGAAAAGTTACGGAAAAGCTACAGAAGAGCTACGAGAAGCCACCGATTAGCTACGGAAAGTTAGCTACGAAGCTATAGCCACGAAATAGCTACGAAAAATTCCATAGCTATAGCTTCGTAGCTAATTTTCCGTAGCTAATCGATGGCTATTTGTGGCTTTTCGTAGCTTTTCCGTGGCTTTTCCGTAACGTTTTCGTAGCTTTTCTATGGCTTTTCAAAAAGCTACGGAATTTTAATGGCTAATCCGTAGCTATACGCATAATTTTTAGTAGTGCCGTAAACCTTTGCCTTTCCTCTGATTATCGTGCATAGGAAATAAAGGACCGTCATCTTCAACCTATCTCCACAAGCCTTCATTGAGAGTAGCTTCTCTTTCACATCGTTTTGTTATTTTCTCCATCCCTAAACCTATTACACCCCAACTTTTTCTTGTTTCGTGGGTATTCATGGCAGTCTAATCAAGAGATGAGGGCATGCTCTCTCATGGGATAACAGACCATTCACAACAAACCAAATTATTGTGCCCCCCCCCCCCCTCCCCCTCAGTACAAACTGTACGAAGCAATAACATCGACATAAAGCCTACGGTTTGATTCCTCAGTCATTTGAAAGAAGTTATGAAACTGAGGGTGACTTGTGAACCATGGCAACTCTGCTTTAAGATTTTTTATGATCTCCACCGTTTTGCTCACAAAACACTTCGTTTGTATCTTAGGAGACTTGTTTATACTCGATGTTTTTGAAGAAAAGCTTAAGAGGTGGTTCGATATCTCCTCGGTATCCTGCAATCCAAACACAGTTTCAATCAAATAGTTTAACACAATAATACTTAGTTGTCCCAACTAGTATCAGTTGTTCAAAATTGTGTTAGTTGTCACAAGTAGTACCAGTTGTTCAAAATTGTGTTAGTTGTCACAAGTAGTACCAGTTGTTCAAAATTGTGTTAGTTATGCTAAGTAAGACCGATTGAGGCGCTGGAATTGTGGCTCTAGAGTTGTGACCGGAAGTGTGTTGGAAATATAATTCAAACAAAAAAAGGCAAACGGTGAAGAAGGAAAACTGAAAAAGACGAGGAACGGCGATAATGAATTGAAATTTAGGGATAGATTTAGGTTTAATTGTGAGGATTTGGGTGGGTAACCCGACTTTAGATTCATTAAAAGTTTAAATGTCTTTACGTAGGTTTTGGTTTTACAAAAACAAAAATAAATTGTTTCTTATAAAAAGGAGTATTTAGCTTAAATTCCTGATGACCATCAACGTCATGATCGTGGGTTAGAACAAAACTCACAAGTCACAACTCGAACGGTTCGAGTCGAACCTATGTTTATAAGCTCCCGTCTCTCTCAACTCTAATTCACATACAAGGACATTATTTCTCAAATTGGTTAGTGAAGTTCATGCCCAATCTTGTCCAGTTTAAGCTAGAAAATGAAAGAATCACAAAATACAATAATAGACTCATAAAACAAGAAGCAATAAAAAGTAAGACAAACATCATCATTCCACTTCAAAACAAATAAGGCTTCAAAAGACAAGGCAACAAACTATCTTTGAGAGAGGTTCAACAACTTCAATATAAATAAGCAAGAGAAAGATTCACAATTCAAAATATCAAAACTAGAAAGAGCATCAAAGTTAATCCATCGATGCCATCATGTGTGTATCATCAATAATGAACTGGTTGGTGCCTCATCAACGGTACTGCAAAGAAGAGAAAACAAAACCAGAAGGAACAATGATGCAAAAGAATGAAATAAATACAAGTCATGGAGATTAATATAATTGAAATTTACCTTGATGAATCCAATCTCCTTGGCATTGCTGCGGAAACACTGTCTGCAGCAGTTCAGACCATACTTCCTAATCAGCCCGTGGGAATTCCCGCAAACACGGCTATGTAAAGACAAGAATAGCATAACACAAAGTCAGAATCTTGACTGCCAAATATAACACAGCTAATCTCATACATAACCTAATCTCACAGAAGCCAAATAGGCAAATACACAATCTCATTTATAAGCTAATCTCACAGAAGCCAAATACGCAATATCATACATAAGCTAATCTCACTGAAACCAAATACATAAGCTAATCTCACAGAAGGCAAATAAAAGTAAGTCTCTAATAAGAATTTATGCAATCAAAACCTCTCCGAAACTTACTATTCTACAATCAGAGCACAAGTCAAACACTCATTACAGGATAATTAACAAAACGTAATCAAAGCTGATCAGATTCATCACAAGATAATAACGAATCTTGCGCAAGCTGAGGAATAAAATCGAGATTGTTTTCGTTCCATTCGTATTCTACATTCTTCTAGGAACCAAACAAATTAAGAGGCGAAAGAGGAAGATGATTGATTACCAGGTGCGAGATCCAGGGCCGTACTTTTTCGGATGAGAATTCCATATCGCGGAGAAACCCATTTCCTAGAAAATTTGGAAGATGGAACGGCGACGAGAGACTCTACAAAACCCTAGAAAATTTGTTTCGTCGAAAGGAGACGATGAGTTTTTATCACAGCGAGTTTATTAATGGGCTAGATTCCCTAGGCCCATTAATAGCCCAACATTTGAGAATCTAAAAGAGATTGAAGTTTCAAGTGCGAGAGATGCGAAGCTGAGCAAAATAACCGGAAACTAAATATCCGAACAGGAACTGAACTAAAATATCTAAACCGAAACCGAACCGAAATTGTCAAAATATTCATTGGATCCTATTATTGATATCCATGGGTATCGGATAATACCCGGAACTGAATCGAAAATATTTCGGATACCCGAATACCCGAAATATAATTATATATCCAAAAATATTAAATATATATCAGATTTTTGGGTATATTTTTGGTATTATGGGTATTTTTTTTTTTCGAGTATATTTTTGTGTTTTCGGATATAATTTTGGGTTTTCGGGTATATTTTGGGATTTCCGGGTATATTTTAGGCATTTCAGATATATTTTAGGCATTTCGAGTAATAAATATCCGAAACCGAAAAAGAACCGAAAAGGTTCGGGTATTAACCGGTTCTGAAATCTTGGAACCGAACGACCCGGAACCGACTGGTACTGAACCGGAACCGAATGGTACTGAACCGGAACCGAACTGAAATCATTTCGGAACCGAATGGATCCTAAAACTCACTACCCGAAATACCCGGAACCGAAAATGCCTAGGCCTAGATTCAACAATTGATGCAGGTAATTCATTTCTCTTCTTCATCTTTTTATTTTTATTGTTGATTGATGCAGAATCCCATCTCCTCTAGGTTTTTTCTTATGCTGACCTTCTTCTGTACTATAGACTATGACTTAATCCCGCGCTAGCTATAGCGCGGAGTCATTTTTTATTAAAAAAGTTTTTGAAATTTTTTATTAAAAATTGTTTTGAATTTTTAAAAAAAAAATGCTTTTACCTTAATTTTATCATATGTTTAACTAATGATTATAGATTGAGATGTCAAACCGGACTAACATGTTTACTTAACTCGTTATACAGTGAACTAAAATATTATTCTGGCTAACCCGCAAAGATCTAAAATCTTGAAAACATAACTTTAATATGTATCGTTTAATGATTCTTGTTTTTGTCGTCACTTCCCGAACTCTTAGAAAAGTTAATTTTCTAGTGTCTAACTTTTTATAAAATTTATAAAATATTTTTCAAATTTTGTTTCGATATATATTCAAATAAAATATAATAAATTATAGTAAAAATATTGCAAGATCTCAAATATATTTTTTCTTTGTGTATATATGGATTGATATTATTTAAAAATATATAATATTTTTAATATAGTAATAATTAAGAAACTAAATAATAAATAACCTCTTTAATGAAAAACAAATACTTTCTAAATTCTCTTTTATAATTTTAAAAGAAAATTATATATTTTTCTATTTCAATTATCTTTTTTTATTTGTAATTTCATAATATGTAATAACTTATAAAATAATGTTCATTTTCCTAAATGACTCCTTAAATAATAATATAGAGATAATCTATTTAGTGGAAAATATATACTTTTCATATTCTCATCAATAATTTAAAAGACAATTATATTATTTTCTATTTCAATTATCTTTTCTTATTTGTAATGGCATTCCATGTAATAACTTACAAAACAAAGTTCATTTTCAAAAATATCTTATTAAATAATATTATAGAGATACCTTTTCTCAATTATTAGAGTTTGATCTTATGGAAGTTTAAGTTTCTCAAAATAATCAAGCTATCCTGTCTATGTTTAAGTTTCAAAAGAGTATTCGAAAAATATTTTCTGAATTTGCTTCGTAATATTTAGTCAATTGTTGCATGGTGAAGCTTGATGACGCTATTTTCTTGAGTGTCCATCTTTTCTTTTGCTTTTATTAACTACTTTGCAGGTTAGATTATAACGCCCCGACCGTCCCTACCAGTGGCTCCACGCCCTCTTTCGGCCTGTGGGACCCACCCTCGTCCGACGGCCGGTGCGCTAGTCTGGGAGGCTCGTAAGACTTGTTTACTGACCCTGCAATCACCACGTGATATTTTCCCGTGTTTTGTCCTCACTCGCACGGTACCGCGAATCACTTCCCGGTAGGTCACACATCCTTAATTTTTTCCAGCTCAAGCACGTTTAACTCTTGAGTTCTCTCTAGACAAGTGACCGAAAAGATAAGTGCACTTTGGCCAAATCAATTCTTATAAGCCTCTCCGCATATACCAGAAATCGGGATGTTACAATCACCCCCACTCACGGAGCGCAACGTCCTCGTTGCGCACCGGGACCGTTACCCTTGACGGTGTGAGCTCACATGACTCCACACACGTTTTTGGGTTCGGCTCTGATATCATTTATAACGCCCCGACCGTCCCTACCAGTGGCTCCCCACCCTCTCTCGGCCCGTTGGCCCCACCCTCGTCCGACGGCCGATGCGCTAGTCCGGGAGGCTCGTAAGACTTGTTTACTGACCATGCAATCACCACGTGATATTTCTCCGTGTTTTGTCCTCACTCGCACGGTACCGCGAATCACTTCTCGGTAGGTCACCCATCCTTAAATTTTTCCAGGTCAAGCACGATTAACTCTGGAGTTCTCTCTGGACAAGTGACCGAAAAGATAAGTGCACTTTGATGACATAGGTAGCCAAATCAATTCTTATAAGCCTCTCCGCATATACCTGAAATCGGGATGTTACATAGATGCTCTTTCATTCCATATTCAGAAAGATAATGCAAGAATCAGTTGACAACTTGCTCATTTCTTTTCATAATATTTTTCTTATGCAACTTCCATGACACATTAGTCGGTTTGAACATTGTGTAGGGTGCTGCAAACAGAAAAGTAGTCGATCCCACAGTGTATTTACATGTATCATTGAAAGCAAGGTAATCAATTTCATTTAACTTGTTAAAAGTGAGTTCTCAGGGTGTGTTTTGTTATTATGTGTATGTATATGTTTCAATTTCTCAGATAAAAATAACCTGACCTGTGTTTTCTATTAGTGGGTATCTCAAGGTGTAACTCATCATCGTTTTGCACGGCTCAATCTTGTTGATTTAGCTGGATCTGAAAGGTAACATCAGCAATAAACTTCAAGAAATCAACTACCCTTTCTTTGTTTAAGATATTCTGCTAACAACTGGGTATAGGCAAAAGAGTTCATGAGCTGAAGGTGAACGCCTCAAAGAAGCAACCAACAGCAACAAGTCTCTGTTAAAAAAAATGCTAAGATTTATGTAGATTTATTAAGTTTAATGGATGAGATTACGTGGATGAAAAAAGAAAAGAAGTGTCTTACAATGACATAGCTAATCCGGTATGAACAAAGCCCGGTACAAGAACATAAAGAACACTATTGAGATGAAGAGTCTCGAAACCATAATGCTAGAGCATCCATAAACCTCGGAATATGTCTTCTTGCCAAGCAAGTGTTTCGTATTCCTCGATCAATCAACTTGAGCAGCCTCGCTGCCGGAGTGCGAATTCCTCTGTAAATCCGAGCATTTCTCTCATGCCATATGTAGTAAATGACGGCATGAGCCGAGATGAGCCTTAGAAAGGCCAAAGAAGAGTTCTGCGTGGGGACTAGTAGTCATTCTAGGAAATGAGGCCAAGAACGGAAACCTATGAAAGGACAAACGAGCTTTCTCGCCAATCAGCCCCAAAGTTCATGATTGTAGTGGCATCGTAGGAGTAGATGATCCCTGTTTAATCCGTAGATTTCGCAAAGAAAACATGTATCATCTTGAACTATTCCCCATGAGAAAAGCCGAGAGAGAGTGGGTAACCTGTTCCAGCAACAAAGCTACATGGTGAATGAGTGTCGAGGAACCGAACATTTGAACCAAACTTGTCAATACCACATAACTTCCTCGCTTTCAGGTCTGATCATTTTCTAGGTGTCAGCGAAATTGAAGTTGTCCTTTGGCTCTCCTTGACTCTTTTCCCATAGGAAAATGTCAGGTTTCTGAGGCGTGATTTGGATAGTAGTTAAGAGGTACAAAAGCTGCTCTGAGTTATTGCTTCTTGCAACCCTAAGTACAAGTCTCTGTTAAGCGAAACACCTCATGTTATTTCACTCAACAAGAAGGATACAGAATCGAAACAACTCAGAGACTCTCAGATGTTGATTGACTCAATCGATCCTCAAGAATACTCTCGAGATAATCGCCAATCGTCAAGAGCAAACTCTCCAATGACCCATATTTGATTTCAGTAAATCGATAAAACTGTAAACTACACGTAAAGTTCTACCTATACTATTCTTTACTAACAACCTTCTCTCTTTTCACAGGTCCACGTCAGCCATTGACTCAACATCCTCAGTCAACTGATTTTCAACATCCAACTCTTTCTTCTTCCTTTGACAAAAATAAACTCTCGTAGGCTTATCAATACCCCCATCGCTAACAAGAAGCTTGTCCTCAAGCTTCAAGTGAGGAAATTGCTTGATCAATGCTGCAGCACGTTCCCACGACCTCTAATGATCAAGTAAATTTGTCCAACTTACTAACGCCTCCAAGTGACCATCTTTATCATAACAAGTATCTATGACAGAAACAGGTTCACTGATCAACTCACCATCTGTTGAAAATGAATTAGGAAGATCAGATATCTGATGACCTGCTCCAAGTACAGGTTTCAACTGAGATATATGAAACACTGGATGCACTTTGGACTCCAAAGGCAGCTTCAACCTATACGCAACCGCTCCAATTCTGGCCAAGATCTCAAATGGGCCATAATACAGTGCATCAAGCTTCTGGCAAACGCGCTTGGAGACAGACTGTTGACGATATGGCCTGAGTTTCAGAAACACCTTATCACCTACAGCAAACTCTAGTTCTCTCCTCTTCTTATCCGCGTTATTTTTCATTCGATCTTGAGCTTTTCGTAAATGATCATTGATTTGAATGAGCATGGAGTCTCTTTTCTTTTTAACATCACCTCCAATTCAAAGTTCACTGTAGATCCTTCTTCATAACGTAACAAGCTTGGTGGTTGTCTTCTATATACAACCTGAAACGGTGTAGTGCCCAACGCTATATGAAAACTCATGTTATACCACAGTTCTGCCCATGCTAAGAATTTTGCCCATTTCTTCGTATGAGCTTATGCAAAGCATCTTAAGTACGTCTCCAAACACCTATTAAGTACTTATGTTTGTCCGTCTGACTCCGGATGAAAAGTTGTATTGTATTTCAGTTTAGTACCAACGAGTTTGAACAATTCTTTCCAAAATGAACTGAGAAAGATCTTGTCTCGATCATATACAATGGATAGTGGATACCCATGCAATCTCACTATCTCTTGAAAGAACGTATTAGCCACATCAGAAGCAGTAAAAGGGTGTCTCATTTCCAGAAAATGAGCAAATTTGCTCAATCTGTCTACTACCACCAGGATGACATTAACTCCTTGTGATAATGGCAAGCCTTCAATAAAGTCCATAGACAAAGCTTACCAAATTTGGCCCGGAATCGGCAGTGGCTGTAATAAACCCGCCGGAGATAGTGTAGAATACTTATGACGTTGGCAAACATCACACTGAGCCACATACTTTTGGATATCCACATACATCTTCCTCCAATAAAACACAGTTTGGACTCTTTTCAACATTTTCAGCATGCCATAATGTCCTCCCAACACTCCATCATGATATTCTTTGAGGATAAAAGGAATGTGTACTGATGTTCTTGGTATCATCAAACTCCCTTTGTACATCAATTTACCATCAATAATCGAATATCCCTCGGTCTTCTCTTCACCTGAATGCACTTTCTCCTTAAGTGTCTGGATTGTAGCATCATATTCAATCTCATTCAAGATGTCTTGTAGTTGTAAACAAGTGGGAATTGTCAGTGATAACAGTGAATGAGAACTAGAAATCATGTCAGGACAGATTCTAGATAACCCATATGCACTGTTATTCTCCACACCAGGCTTGTAAATGATATCAAAATCATATCCCAAAAGCTTGGTGAGCCATTTCTGATAATCCATGGATACTTCTCTCTGTTCCAGCAAGAACTTCAAACTTTTCTGGTCAGTATGAACCAAGAATTTCCGCCTTAACAAATAATGTATCCACTTCTGAATTGCCAAGACAATAGCCATCAGCTCTCTCTCATATATTGGTTTGATCTGTTCTTTATCAGACATCCCAGAACTGAAGTAAGAAATAGGCCTCTGATGCTGCATTAATACTGCTCCCAACCCATACTGATTCCACAATGAAAATTTATGTAAAATCTGGCAAAGCCAATACTGGTGTCGTTATCATAGCCTCTTTAAGCTGTTCAAAAGCAATATGAGCCCGTGTTGACCATTCAAACTGATCTTTCTTTAGCAATTTTGTCAATGGTCTAGCAATAGTTCCATATCCCTTCACAAATGTTCTATAGTACCCAGTCAAACCTAGAAAACCTCTTAAATCTTTGACATTCTTCGGAATTGGCCAAGTCTTCATTGCTGATGTCTTTGTTGGATCAGTTGACACTCCTTCGTGTGATATAATGTGCCCAAGATACTCCACTTCACTACAAGAAAACATAGTTTTTGTGACCAACTTTTGTGACTCTTTTTTTTTGTCGCAAAAAAGTGGGACGAAAGTGTGACTAATTTGATACCACTTTGCGACTACTCGCAATGCAGTGACAAAACAGTCCCAAATTAACGACGAAACAGATAAGTCACAAAAGAGTCTCAAATTTAAGACTGTTTAAGGACTTGCAAAAATAGTCCCAAATTTGTGACTGATTTTCTTCGATTTAGCAACTCCACTCGATTTTTTTAAAATAAACATCAAATAATATACAATAAAATTCAAGACTTACAATTTTTAAAATATAATTATTTTATAAATCCTAAATTATAAACCCTAAACCTCTAACCTTTAATCATAAACTCTAAATCTT
>PKML01075741.1:9117-37385 GCA_002933935.1 Eutrema yunnanense
TTTGCTGTTGGAGCTGTGTTGGGTCAGAGGAAAGACAAGAAACTCCATGCTATCTATTATGCCAGCAGGACGTTGGATGATGCTCAGCGAAATTACAGCACCACTGAGAAGGAGTTGCTGGCAGTGGTTTTCTCCTTTGAGAAATTTCGGTCCTACTTGATTGGGAGCAAGGTCATTGTTCACACAGACCATGCTGCTCTCAAATACTTGATGAAGAACAAGGATCTCAAGCCTCGTCTATGCCGATGGGTTCTTTTGCTCCAAGGTTTCGACATCGAGATCAAGGACAAGAAAGGAGTTGAGAATGGAATTGCTGACCATTTATCGCGACTAAAGGTCGATGAGTTCGTCCCTATTGATGATTGTCTGCCAGAGGAAGGTGTTTACCTCATTGAAACGATCTTTCAAGACCAGTATCCCGAAAATCTGCAATTTTCACGAATTCAGACTTTCGGTATCGATCGATATCGATCGATACTCACCTGGTATCGATCGATACCCGTCGCGACCTGCACCTGTTTTGTCCGATGAACAGTTGAACTGCTATAATGTCTGTCTAGCTGCTGACTCTAGTGCTACACGTCCATGGTACGCAGACATCGCCAACTACCTTGCTATAGAGACTGAGCCAAATTATCCTACAAAATATGCAAGGAAGAAGTTTATGCGCGATGTAAGGAGATTCTTCTGGGATGAGCCTTACCTATACAAGCATTGCTCAGATGGTGTCTACAGAAGATGCGTTGCAGAGTCTGAAATGCCAGCTATCCTTTTTCATTGCCATGGGTCTGAGTATGCTGGTCACTTCGCTCACTTCAAGACGGTATCCAAGGTTCTACAAGCAGGTTTCTGGCGGCGGAGGTTGATGAACGCACCGGCGGCGGCGGCGGAGAGGTGGCGGCGGCGGAGGCGAAGTGGAAGAAGAAGAAGAGTGAAGAAGAGAGATCGGAAAGAAAGAGAGAAGAAGAGGAGAGAAGAAGAAGAGAAAGGAGAGAAAGGGGATTAAGGTTTGGGAGAAGAACAGAGAAGAAGAGAGAAGAAGAGAGAAGAGAATGAAAGAGAAGAAGAAGAAAGCGTCTAATTAATTAGACGAGTTTCCGACGGACCGAACCGTCGGTTTCCCGTCGGAAATCGTAAAAATTTAATCTCCTCAATTTTCGATCACTTTCGTTACGCGGTTCAATTTCCCGGGGGAAATTTAATAAATCCGTCGGAAATTTCCGACGGATTTCCGACGGGTTCAGGGTTTAGGGTTTAAAAATGGAAAAATTGATAAATTTTAATGTTTAATAACCATTAGTGTTACATACTTATAAGAAAAACTTTTAAAAACCAATCAAAACAAATTATTTAGGATTTTATATAAATCGATCGATGAATGATATCAAACATTCATAAAAACACATAGAACATCCAAGGGCATTTACGTTTTTGCTCTGGGTTTTAACTAAATAGTTTAAAATGCATGATTTTTAAAAACATTTCACATAAACTAGTGTATATTTGTTAGTTCTACATCTACGAAGACCTAACCAATTCAAAAACGTGCAAATTTGAGGTTTAAAACCCTGAACCGTCGGAAATCCCTCAGAAATTTCCGACGGATTTCCGACGGATTTAAGAAAATCCTAAAAGCCACCGGAAATCCGTCAGAAATTTCCGACGGTTCAGTGTTTTACAGTTTTTGCCGAGACATTTTCGAATGCCTTGGCTAAAACTGATTCCTTAAATTCCTTAAACTAGTGTATATTTGTAGCTGCATTTTCCGGTAATGCATGTTTTCAGTAAATCAAACGCATTTCTTTAAATATTGATAGGAATTACCTGAAACCACTTTCACTTGACAGATAGCTCAATTTCCTATAAGTTTTGTGAAGAGATCCCAAGCTAAATCAAAAGGCAAGGCGGTCATCCGACTAGATCTTTAAATATCCGTCGGAAATTGGTTTCCGACTAGATCTTTAAGTGTTTAACCATGGCTCGGAATGAGATGAATCCAATTCTCAAGTGAAGCTAACTCAATTTTATAGCTTGTGACTGAATTTCAGATTAAACTGGGCAAAGAAAGGATTCCATCTCATATGATCTTTCAGCCGCTTCGGATTGTAGCTGCATTTTCCGGTAATGACATGTCTTCAGTAAATCAAACGTATTTCTTTAAATATTGATGGAAATTAACTGAAACCACTTTCACTTGACAGATAGCTCAATTTCCTATAAGTTTTGTAAAGAGATCCCAAGCTAAATCAAAAGGCAAAGCGGTCATCCGACTAGATCTTTAAATATCCGTCGGAAATCCCTCGGAAATTTCCGACGGATTTCCGACGGATTTTTAATCATGTATTAACTAATTCGACAATAAGTGTTTAACCATGGCTCGGAATGAGATGAATCTAATTCTCAAGTGAAGCTAACTCAATTTTATATCTTGTGACTGAATTTCAGATTAAACTGGGCAAGGAAAGGATTCCATCTCATATGATCTTTCAGCCGCTTCGGATTGTAGCTGCATTTTCCAGTAATGACATGTCTTCAGTAAATCAAACGCATTTCTTTAAATATTGATGGTAATTACCTGAAACCACTTTCATTTGACAGATAGCTCAATTTCCTATAAGTTTAATGAAGAGACCCCAAGCTAAATAAAAAGGCAAGGCGGTCATCCGACTAGATCTTGAAATATCCGTCGGAAATCCCTCGGAAATTTCCGACGGATTTTTAATCATGTATTCAATAATTCGACCATAAGTCTTTAACCATGGCTCGGAATGAGATGAATCCAATTCTCAAGTGAATCTAACTCAATTTTATATCTTGTGGCTGAATTTCAGATTAAACTGGCAAGGAAACAATTCCATCTCATATGATCTTTCAGCCGCTTCGGATTGTAGCTGCATTTTCCGGTAATTAAATGTCTTCAGTAAAGCAAACGCATTTCTTTAAATATTGATGGGAATTACCTGAAACCACTTTCACTTGACAGATAGCTCAATTTTCTATAAGTTTCATGAAGAGATCCCAAGCTAAATCAAAAGGCAAGGCGGTCATCCGACTAGATCTTGAAATATCCGTCGGAAATCCCTCGGAAATTTCCGACAGATTTCCGACGGATTTTTAATCATGTCTTCACTAATTCGACCATAAGTCTTTAACCATGGCTCGGAATGAGATGAATCTAATTCTCAAGTGAAGCTAACTCAATTTTCTATCTTGTGAGTAAATTTCAGATTAAACTTGGCAACGAAAGGATTTCATCTCATATGATCTTTAAGCCGCTTCAGATTGTAGCTGTATTTTCCGGTAATGACATGTCTTTAGTAAATCAAACGCATTTCTTTAAATATTGATGGGAATTACCTGAAACTACTTTCACTTGACAGATAGCTCAATTTCCTATAAGTTTCATGAAGAGATCCCAAGCTAAATCAAAAGGCAATGCGGTCATCCGACTAGATCTTTAAATATCCGTCGGAAATCCCTCAAAAATTTCCGACGGATTTTTAATCATGTCTTCACTAATTCGACCATAGGTCTTTAACCATGGCTCGGAATGAGATGAATCCAATTCTCAAGTGAAGCTAACTCAATTTTCTATCTTGTGACTGAATTTCAGATTAAACTGGGCAAGAAAAGGATTCCATCTCACATGATCTTTCAACCACTTTGGATTATAGCTGCATTTTCCGGTAATGACATGTCTTCAGTAAATCAAACGCATTTCTTTAAATACTGATGAGAATTATCTGAAACCACTTTCACTTGACAGATAGCTCAATTTACTATAAGTTTCACGAAGAGTTCCCAAGCTAAATCTCTAGGCAAGGCCGTCATCCGACTAGATCGTTAAATATCCGTCGGAAATTTCCGAGGGATTTCCGACAGATTTAATGATTTCTAGTTTTAGCCGAGACATTTTCGAATGCCTCGGCTAAAACTTGCCCGGAGATTAACTATTTTAGCCGGGGGTTAACGTTTTTGCCGAGGGGATTTACGGTTTTAGCCGAGGGGATTTACGGTTTTAGCCGAGGGGATTTACGGTTTTAGCCAAGGGGATTTACGGTTTTAGCCGAGGGGATTTACAGATTTAGCCGAGGGGATTTACAGTTTTAGCCGAGAGGATTTATGGTTTTAGTAGGGGGGATTTACGGTTTTAACCGAGGGGATTTACGGATTTAGCGGGAGGGATTTACGGATTTAGCCGAGGGAATTTACGGTTTTAGCCTAGAGGATTTACGTATTTAGCAGAGGGGATTTACGGATTTAGCCGGGGGGATTTACGGTTTTAGCCGAGGGGATTTATGGATTTAGCCGAGGGGATTTACGGTTTTAGCCGAGGGGATTTACGGTTTTAGCCGGGGGGATTTAGGGTTTTAGGCGAGGGGATTTAAGGTTTTAGCCGGGGGGATTTACGGATTTAGCCGAGGGGGATTTACGGTTTATGGGGAATATGTCGGATTTCCGAGGGATTTCCGCTAGATTATGGTTTTAGCCGAGGAAATTTTATTCCTCCAGCTAAAACATATACCGGGGGAATCAAATTTCCTCGGCTAAAACCATAATCCGTCGGAAATCCCTCGAAAATCCGTTGGAAATCCCTCGGAAATTTCCGACGGATTTACGAGGGAATTCAGGTTCGTCGATATTCCCTCGGAAATCCATCGGAAATTTCCGAGGGATTTCTGACGGCTATAATCCGCCGGAAAATTCGGACAGATTTCCGAGGGAAATTAATCCCTCGGAATGCCCTCGTTATGCCCTCGGTATTCCGTCGGAAATTTCCGACGGTTTCAAACCCGTCGCAAATGCCGTCAGAAATCCGGGTGTTTTCTTGGAGTGTCTCTTGAATAGTTCATCAATACATTTCATCAAACACCTTGTGGGTGTGAAATGCCCCTTGATCTTGATTGGCTCTCTCAAGCCTAATTTAGCATTAAGATCACTAATCAAGAAGAGAAACAAGATAATCTAATCATAAGCATCATAAATTAACCTTGGAATCTCCCTATAAGTAACCCATCCTCAAACTCTAACAACTATTCACTAATCACCATTGTTTCCACAAATCTCATAGAAGAAGTGTTCAAACACATGATCAAGGGATTGGGTTTTTAGAAAATAGAAGATAGGAAGAATGAATCAAAGAAAACAATACTCAAATTTGCATAAATAAAAAGGATCAATCTCTTACAATCACTCTAGATCACACTTAGCTAGGTTTTTTGCTTAAGAAAAGACTTGACCCATGAAAATTAGGTTTATAAGCTTAAATAGTGAACAGTGGCGAACCGGGTCGACCCGTGACAAACCGGATACCGACCCGGGACAAACTGGGTACCGACCCAGTTGAGTTGGGTAAAAGTGTAACAGAGGTCAACACCGACGTAACTCATCGGTGCAACATCTCGGTATTGAGCATGGGTTTGTGTACCGATGAAGCACACCGATTTGTGACATCGATGTAGAAGTGGAAAATGCTTGGTGGTTCGTGTGAGACACACCGATGTCATACGTCGGTGTTGCACATTGGTGTTAAGGATGATTTCCCCTGGGAGCTGCACCGATTTGTTGCACCGACGTGTGACCTCGGTGTTGAGGTGAAGCAAGCTCGTAGGAGTGGCACCGATCAGTTACACCGACTTGTGACGTCGGTGTAATCCTCTGAAGCTCCAACACCGATGTCACTCCTCGGTGCTAGAAATCGGTGTTAAGGTCTATTTCTCTCTGTTTCCACACCGATGAGTCACACCGACTTGTGACCTCGGTGTTCAAAAAACTTAGAGGGAACCAAAGGACTCCACGCGCGCTGCCGCCGGACTGGGCTCGGGTCTTGGGTCTCGGGTCTCGGTGAAAGTGGCCCTTGGGCCACAAAAAGATGTTCTTTTTGGGCCGCATTTTGGTTAACGTTAATGATCTTGGCTTAAACTCACAACGTTAATGATATTGTGCCAACTGTCATAGAAGTTCTGGATCATCCTCCTCTCATCGCAAAGAAAGTCATCAAAAAGACTAAGGCAAAGAAGGAGGTGAAGAACAAAAGAGGCGAGAATGTTGCGCATGTCACCTTAATCCCTCAGAAGTGCGATGGAGATTCGATCGAGTACAAGGTGAAGTGCAAGGGACGCTCAAAACCGTTCTCTAAGGCCAGAATCATCCTGACTCCAGAGCTGAAAGATAAAGGGCAAGAGGTTATTGAGCGTATGCTGCGCAAAACTCTGAGTTTGGAAGTGTCTAGTTATGGGACTTGCATGGGAGTGAGTTCCCTACTTCCTTCCAACTGATCGCCCTACCAAAGTCAAGCTATTGACTGTAAACAATCGCTTGGTGGGAGGTAACCCACTGGTAAGTCTGTACATACATTTCTATTTTCATTTTGTTTTTGATATTTGGTCTTGTGTCTTGTGTCAAACGTGAAACAGATTTAACGAGGAGTATCGATCGACACCAGTCAGTGTCGATCGATACCAAGTAGTGTCATAAAAAGGAGCATAAGTGTCAATCGACACCATCCAGTGTCGACCAACGACGAGTGTCGACCAATACCTCTGGGTATCGATCGATACTCCACGGCCAGGTAAGTTTCCTTAAAACCCTACGATTTTGTATTCTTCCTCACATCCCCTCGTCGTTCGATACCGCCGCCTATCTCTCTCTCTCAAATCCCAATTTTTTCAAATCTTCACCGAATTGAGCAATTTAAGTGTCTGGATTCATTAGAATTTCATCCTCTATCCGTTTCTAGCACTTGTTTCTCAATCCAACAAAGGTATGATCTCGAAATTCCATTTTTTCAATCCGATTTGTGGGTTATGGGTTTGTGAAATTCCACTCCTTACAACTTGTTTTTATCGATGCATGTCGTTTGCTGAGTTGTCCTAGGGTAGTTTCGAACCGATCTTTGACTTTAAATTGCCTTGATTTTAATTGTTGATGATTTGGGATTTTGTGTGTCGATGAAACTGAAATTGCTTCAAGGTATCGATCGATACCCTATGGTATCGATCGATACCCTCATACCTGCGTATGCGATTTTGCTTGTGTTGATCTGAGAGATGTTTGATATATGCGGTATTGATTGTTTGTCTCTGTTTCAGATATCTGCATCAAAGAGAGCAAGGACTTCAGGTGAGACGAGGACATTTAAGGTGAATGAGCGAGTCGAAGCAAGAATCTCATTGAAATAGGTTGAGGTAGTGGTTAAAGCTTGTCTTGACGACAACCGCTACAGAGTCGTGCCGGTTAATCAACCCACCACCAGCCTGCTAGTGAACGAGCATTATATCCGCGCTCTCCGTGCGTCGAGCTCTAGCCAGCCACCGATAACGTACAGGATGAATGAGAGGGTTAAGTATTGGGATGGTGAATATTGGCGTCGAGGTTTCGTAAGCAGTGTCCAGGGTAGTGGCAATTACGGGGTTCAATTTGATGGAGAAACAGAAGAAGATGAGCTTACGGGTTGTTTTGTTAGGATCCCGAGCACTACTCTCAAGTGCAAGATGGAGCATAACAAGATGAGAGTGTATGAGCTTCTGCTTCTGTTTCTGGCTGTCAAGAACATCATCCCTGAGCAGGATTTTGATTGGCCTGAGCTTGAGGATGTTAACCTTGGGGCTGTTTTCGCGCATCATCTGGTCTCTATGAAGACCAAACCATTTACGGGGACGAGCACGAAGAAGGAATCAGTTGGTAGCTAGTCTTCTGACGCCTATCTTCCAGCACCTCGGAATCAGTACTACTAGCTGCAGGATCGTGACTACGCGTCGGTACATGGATGAGGCTCATCTGAGGAACCTTAGGTGGTTGAAGACCGGGAGGAAGTGGATTCTTAGTAGATCTTATGGGAGCTTTATGGTACAGCTACCTAACAGGGATCTGACAGACATATCCGAGGATCCTGCTCTGCTTCGTTTTGAGCCTCCTGCAGAGCTGTTGACTTCGATTCCTGCGACAGGTTCGTCCACCTGCTGCTGACATCCCATCCACTTCACGTTAGAGAGGACGTACACAGGCTGCACCGTGCCCACCTATTCATGAGCCACAGTGGCATGAGGACACGGACGTCCCGATGGAGCCAGCTGCTTTCCAGAGACTGATGATGGCGAGCATGAAGAGCATCTGGGCTGATGTTCGCTGCCGTTGCACGACTGACACTGATGCTGATCCATCGTCCCATCCTGGACCTCCACATACCGCTGCTGCTGACCATGAGAGTGATTTTGAGGAGACGCTTGATTAATCTTCTCTATCTTCACGTTTGTATTTTTCCTTCTTTTTCTTTTATTTTTCTTTTCTGTTGAACTTATGTCAGTTTTTGTTCTTGCATTTGAACCTCTTTGGATTTATGTTTTATCTACCATGTCGCTTTTAACCTGTTTTTGAGTGTTCCTAACAGTGCTTACATCTAACGCAATGGAATGCTTTCTCTGGTTAAGCGACTCGACACCACTGATTTTCAATCAGTGTGTCGACATACGGCTGGTGTCGATCGATACCCTGTAAAGGTACGGTTTCTGGTTTTCATAATCCACTCTATTCATTTGTTTTCTTTCACCAACTCTAGGCTAGATAACACTAGGGACAGTGTTGTTTAAGTCTGGGAGAGGTAGTCGCTGACTTTGTTTTTGTTTCTCTTAGAGTCAGTCCGTTTTTGAGTCATTCGTCGTTTTATTGAGTCAAAACTTTGTCTGAGACTGTGATCTTTTTCTTAAATCTTTTGATCTGAACTTGCTTCTAAGTGACCATTGTTACGTTTTGATCTGAACTTGCTTCTAAGTGACCTTAGGCGCGAGAGTGCGATTAATTACCTGATAGAACCTAAGGTGAGCAAAATAACTATTCGCAAAGAGATTTGGTTTAGTTGTTTTGTGAACATATCAAACTAGATTTAAAAGCTGATTTAGTCTTTAGGATTCGCAAAGAGATTTGGAATTCCTAGGATTTAGATTTAGATAGTTTTCACAACGAGAGTTGGTTAGCTATACTTTAGTGATTTGAGTTCAAGAACCGCGCTAAATCTTAATCTTGTTAGTTAGTTTACTTGCATTCATTGATTTCCTAAAAAATACCCTGAACATATCTTTCCCAAATTGAATTTACAACCGTTTTAATTTACGCACCTGTTTTCAATACCATTGATCGCTTAGCGTAATTCTCATCCATATAATCTATTGTGCGTCTATGTGAGTCTTTGTGGTTCGACCCCTATCTAAATAGGGTATTAATTTGAGCATATCAAATATCTTGAGTTCGGCAAAGGAATTTCTTGAGTTCGGCGAAATTCATGATGAATTGGTTTAGATTAGTTATGGACCGAGATCGGTAACATGATGGTGGGATCTTCGTACTACCGAACTCTGGGTTGAAGCTTAAGAGTTCGGTTTGTTGGTTTGAATTCGATATATTGCCTTGGCTGTTTGACAATTGATTTCTTCGGCTTCGGTAGGTTTCGTGTTTGCGTGTTCGCTTTTAATGGTTTCGTGGAAATCGGGGAGTCGCCTTGAGATCCGGATCCATGCAACAGTTAAAGGCGTGTCGTTTTTGGTGTGTGAATCGAGGAGTCGTCATGATTGCTTTTTCCTTTATAAATATCGCATGATCTCCCTAGAACTGGCTTCACTTCTGCTTTCATAAGGTACGTGATATGCTCAATTTAATACCCTAAGATACTAAAGCAGTTGTTGTAGTAAGTGTAGGGGTCGAACCACAGAAGACTCACAGAGATCACACAATAGATTATGAAGTGTTGAATTACGCTAAGCCAAACAGTTGTAATTAAAAGCAGTGCAGAAATTAAAGGAGTTGTAAATCAATTGAGAAATATAGGCTCAGGGTTTTTCTCAGGAAATCAATGATTGCAGATAAACTAACTAACAGGATTCAGATTTAGCGCAGTTCTTGAACTCAAATCACTAAAATATAGCTAACCAACTCTCGTTGCGAAAACTATCTAAATCTAAATCCTAGGAATTCCAAATCTCTTTGCGAATCCTAAATTCTAAATCAGCTCTAATATCAGGTTTGATATGTTCACAAATCAATTAAACCAAATCTCTTTGCGAATAATCAATTTGCTCACCTAGGTTCTATCAGGTAATTAATCGCACTCTCGTGCCTAATCAATTATCCTAAGATCTAAGTTCCAGATTTATCAACCTAGAATTAGCTATGAACACAACCTAAGGTGAAGAACTATAATTCAGATGGTGAATCCTAAATAGATAATTAACCTAGCATTCAAAGAAATCCTTTATGAGAAAACCCCAAACCTAAGGTGAATCTACTCAGACATAGAGAATGAAACAATCAATATGCTTGAATAAATCATCAATAAAATAATAACAAAGGGTTCTTGAGATCTGATCTCGGACGAAGGGAAATCAGACTTGTCTCAAAACCAGAGAAAATAAAGCTTAAAGAGGCCTAGCCTAAACAATGGCTGTAAAATCCTATTTATAACCTAAAACACGATTTGGGGTCTTCTTGTAATTATCTGAGACTTCTGGGCACTTTTGCAATTCTTCAAACCTTCATTAAGTCGCGACTTTGAAATCTGCTTCGATGGGTATCGATCGATACCAGGGGGTATCGATCGATACTTGACGTGAATTCGAGTACTTTAGCCAACAGACTTCAGTTTCGCTCCAGAATGCTCCAGAAACTCCAATATCTCCAAGAATACTCCAAATGTGCTAAAACCTGCAAAAGACTCTAAAAGACTCCAAAATACTATAAAAGACTCTATAAAAGGACTTATAACATGGCTCAAACAGGGTAAAAACCATGATATATCAGTACGCCCACTTTCTCTCTCTAGCGCTCTTCTTTCTCTCTAGATTTTTATTTTGTTTAGAGTTTTCCGGTAAACTTCCACCGTGACTCCGCCGATCTCTCCAAAGATCTTCGAGTTTTCCGATCTATCTTCAAACTGTTCTTCCGCGTTTTATCGTTGGTTTTAGTATCTTTGATCGAGATGAGTTCAAGTTCTTCTTCATCTTCTGTGAACGACCGAGCTCCTTCTCCCAAAGAAGCTCCCGCCGATCTCGCATTGTTTATTAGATCATCAGATCCTAACGATTCATCTGATGACGGGCTGAGTGGCGTTAGGCAATAGTTGATTTGGCGCAACTCGCGTCTTAATTATGCCGTTCCCAGCAGTTGCCAAGATGGATGCTCAAGTCCAGCTCGATGATGGGCACAACGTCGATGGGATCGATCTGGATCACGCTGAAGAGGATGACGATGTTCCAGTGGCCGAGGTCGGAGAAGAGAGAGTTCGTCACCGCGAGGAAACTACTATGAGGTTGAATTGTAAGGTTGTGGCACCGGCATGTGTGGGGCCGACCCGATTCAAAGGAAAACTATTTTGACTACGAGGTGGACGATCAGCATGACCCTGCCGATGCCTCCCCCATTGAGGTTGTGGAGGAGGATCGGCTTTCATAGGGTCATGAACTTTTTGTGGAAGAGGAGCAGACTCCGGCTGACGGGGCGAATACCGGGGCCGAACTGGGGGCCAAGAGACAGAAGAAGAGAAAAAGAAGAACACGACCCGTCGTTCATCAAAACATGTCAACCGGGATCCAGTCGACGATGCGAACGTAACGGTTGTCAACGAAGACATCAGACAAGACGAGGGGGCTAACCTTCAGGTATCGGTGCGAACCGAGATAGCTGAGGGCAGCCGCTCAGGTCGGTCGACTACTTCACAAAGGCAGCGACCCCCTGGCCTTTCTGCTCATTATGTCAAATTTGATTATGACAAGGATGAGCCAGTTGTCAATGACGAGGTGGCGAGTGCCGAGCTCTATCGTCAGCTGACCTTCGGTTCTCAGAATCTGCCTCCGACTGAAGAGGTCTTTAATTCTGAGGCATATAAGAAGTTGGCTCGCACCACGACTGATGTAAGTAGAGCTTATCGTTTTTAACTTTTTAAGAAATTCCGTTTTTCTTTTAGATGGTAGCTGATATATCATGGTTTTTACCCGTTTTTAGCCATGATATAGGTCTTATTTATATAGTATTTCTAGTATTTTGGAGTCTTTTCGAGTCTTTACAGGTTTTAGGTTACTTTGGGAGAAAATGAGCCGTTTTGGGTGAAACTGAGCATATAGAGATGTAGAGCCATGCAGAGACGTCAGAAGTTTTGCATTCGTTGAAGAACTTCCCACCGATGGATTGAGCTCAAATTTTGACGTAAAACAGATCAATGGATTAGCTTTCATTTGGAAGTCGTTTGAGGCCATTCCAAATGTGCGATCAAAAGTTATGCCAGTTTTCGTGAAGACAGTCCAGTCTGGTGAGCAGAAGAGTCGACACGCAAGCTTGGTATCGACCGATACCACTGGTGTCGACCGATACCGACTTAAAACGTGACTTTTTACAAGTTTGAAGTTTGCACCTTGGTCCAGAAGACTTTAATAATTACTAGAAGCCCCAAAACGTGTTTTACGTTATAAATTAGGTTTTTCAGCCAGTTTTATTGGCTACGTTTTATTCTACTTTGGTTTTGAGAGAGAGAGCTTTGTGAGGGAGACAAGTCAAAACTCTGTTGGTCTGAGAGAAGATTTCGAACCCTCTTATTACTCTTTTCTTATGGTTTAATTTAATGATCTATTCAGTTATGTTGATTGTTTCATTCTCCATGTCTGAGTAGATTCATCTTAAGTTTAGGTATTTCTCAATGGGATTTCTCTGATTGCTGGTAATTGATTAGTTAGGATTCACCATCAATATTAGTTCTTCGCCATAGGTCGTTCTCAAAGCTAATTATGGTCTGATCACCTAGAACTTAGATCTTAGGTTAATCAATTAGGCACGACAGTGCAATTGAGTAATATGACAGAACCTAGGGTTAGCAAATTAATTATTCGCAAAGAGATTTGGTTTAGTTGATTTGTGAACATATCAAACTCGGTATTAAGGCTGATTTATTCTTAGGAATTTGCAAAGATATTTGAGATTCTGAAGGTTAGGTTTAGATAATTCTTGCAACGACAGTTTGTTAATTATAACTTAATGATTTGAGTTCAAGAACCGCGCTAAATCTGAATTCTGACTGATTAGTTATTTGCATTCATTGACTTCCTGAGAAAAACCATGGGCCTATATTCTCTCCATCGATTTTACATCTTGTTCTATTGTTTATCGCTTTTGTTTCAACTGAATTACTTAGCTTGATTCGAAACTATTTGGTTTATTGTGTGATTTTCTTGAGTCTTTGTGGTTCGACCCGTAAATATAATGCAACTACAGTTAAGTACTTTTAGGGTATTATATTTGAGCTTATCAATGGCGCAGACCAACGACCTTGTCGGTACATACGACCGTGAATTGGGTTCAACGCGTCACGAGGCTTTTGATATTAGTGCGACTGCTAAAGAGTTACAGGCCGAGCTTGTTTTTGAACGAAACAGGTCGGATACTGCCGATATAGCCATCGATGGACTCAAAGAAGAAATCGCTGCGCTGAAGGAGGCTAATGCCGAGCTGAAGACGTCTAATACTGAGTTGAAGACGTCTAACACCGAGCTTGCCGTATATAGGGATTATGTTATCTGCACTCTAAAAAGAGAGACGGGTCGTTTGAGGGCAACTCACACGCAAGAGGTGATTAAACAAAAAGAGGTGACTAAAAAGTGTCAGGTTCGTCTCGAGAAGGTGAAAGACCATCTCGCCATTACCGAGAAGATGAAGAGGACATTCCTTATGATCAATCAGCTTCACGGGGTTCTCAACTTCTGTGACGTTTTTAAGAAGGATGGCCTTTCTATAGCGCCGACTCGTATTGAGAAACTGAAGAAACTCAAAGCTGAGAAGTCGGCTGAGTATTATGCGATCGCTCCTTGCGACCTGACTAAAGAGGATCTTCCAGTGTCGCCCTTTACTGAGACTGTCCATCCGGAGGTTTCTTTGCCGGTTGGAGTGGAGGTCCCAGCCGGTCTTGATATGTTCGACTCGAATCATCCAGCGATCTCTGGAGATCAGGCAAATGTTATGAGGGAGCAAGCCCCTTGATTGCCATGTCGGCTTTTTTATATATTGTTTTTTTTTGTTTGTTCGGTGTTTTTTGCCCGAGGGGTTTTATGTAATATTCCCTTTTCGACCTTCTATAATGACGTTTCATAATTGATATCGATATTTTCTTCGTATACTTGATTAATTAATTTTATTTCGAATTCGGCTGTTTTTGAGTTCGTAATATTATACGAACCTCTCGATTTCTTCATACAAGAAATTGGGGTCGTACATAGTACGGTCTTAGCCTGGGTGTAGAGGGTGAATTCGATTCTTCGACCTGTTTGAGGTCAGGGATCATTAGGAGATCGGCTTACTAACTTGCGATTGTTGATAAATCGGCTTATTAATCTGCGATTGTTGAGAAATCGGCTTAATTTTGCAAGAGAAATCGTTCGGCTTTACCAAGGAGCTTAGCATAAGAGTGCGTAAGGAGCTCATCTTAAGATACTTCAGGTCTTCTTAGATCGAATCGGAGTGTGCGAGATGGACTCGACTTATTTAGCTCGGATGATTTAAGAGTGTATTTGGTGCGGAACTGATCCCGGCTTCACATGGAAGGTGTGTTATCCGTAGCACCATGAGGATGCGTGCGAGACAAAGCTCGGCTTATTTCAGTGTACCGATTGTTTGGCCAGGACGTCGATGCGCGAATATGTGATGGTTCTTACGTGAAAGAGAGTTTCTATGTTTCGTTGAATGAGTTCGGTTATCATGGATACGATCCATTCGAGTTCGGATTTTATGGATATAATCCATGCGAGTTCGGATTATTCGAGTTCGGATTTTATGGATATGATCCATGCGAGTTCGGATTATCATGGATACGATCCATTCGAGTTCTTTAAGTGTTTCTGAAAAAATTAATTTTATTGAAGTCATAGCTGAACCCTTGTGGGCTGCCTACGTACCTTCATAAGAAGGATCAAGCCATTCGTAGTTAAATTACAACGGAGTTAAAGACGAGTTCGGCGAGGTCTCTTTTTTTTTTTTTTTTTTTTTGCGCTTTGATGCCGAACTGTCAATAATAGTAACATTTTTATTGTAGTATCGTGCCGCTAAATGTTGGTAATTCTGAATTCTGAGTAATGCATGTCCGCGCTGTTCCTCGAGTGTGTATAGGTTGTCGAACATCATTTCCTCGTTGAGGCCGAGGTTTGATACCAGCATCGTTCGGCGTATTGTCGGGACAACAAGTTCGGCGGGGCATAGAGCCACCATGCTGTAGGCTAAGAAAAAGGGTGATTGTCCGGTGGATATCCAAGGTGTAGTTTGGTGCGACCAGAGGACTCCATCGAGTTTGTCAGCCCAACTTCCTTTCTTCGTATCTAACCGTTTCTTGAGTCCGTCGATAATGGTTTTATTAGTTGCCTCGGCTTGACCATTGCCTAGTGGGTATCTCGGTGTGGAAAAACTTAGTCGGATTTTCCACTTAGCGCAGAAATCGCCAAATAATGTCGAAATGAATTGTGGTCCGTTGTCTGTTACGATTTCGTATGGTATTCCATTTCGACATATGATGTACTTCCAAATAAAATTTTGGACGTCAAGGGCGTGTATTTCGGCGTATGACTCTGCTTCGACCCATTTGGTGAAGTAATTAGTCATGACGAGGATAAACTACTTATGTGTCGTGGAGTGTCGGAATGGGCCAATGATATCCATTGACCATCGCATGAAGGGGTGGGGTGCCGTTGAAGTTGTTAGCAGTTCGGTAGGTACATTGATCATTGGACCATGTCGTTGGCATTTGTCGCATTTAGCCCCGAATTTTTCACAGTCTGCTAACATGGTCGGCCAATAGTAGTCGGCTTTCTTTATTTTTAGGGCTAGAGATCGACCTCCGGCATGATTGCCGCCTGATCCTTTGTGTACTTTTCTCATGATCTCAACGGTATCGTTTTTTGGACCACAAATTAACAGGATTCCTGCGGCACTCCATCGGTATAAATCCCCCTTGTGAACAATCTAAGAGGCAGCTCGCATTTTAAGTCTCCGAGCTTCCCATCTCTTTGGTGGGACTATTCCATCGTGGATGTACATTTTGAGCTCGATAGTCCAATCTTTTAGCTCTTCTTCGTCTTCAGCTTCGATGTCCATTGGTGAGTGTAATCCCTCGGATGTATTCCGGAGTTCGGGATCATCCGTGATGTTCGGTTCGGGGTTGGTGTTGAGGTCGGTATTTTGTGTTGCTTTTTTCTTTTCCTCCGTGCTTCATGAATGGTGGCTGGTTGTTCTTCATAGTTACGTATGCGTGTCGCTACGTTGCATGTTTCTGATATTTCGATACTCGGTTTTATGATGCTCTCGACCGGGATGGTTCGCTTGAGATGGGGGTTCGAGCTGGACGCGAGTGCGGTTAGCGCGTCAGCTGGTGCGTTATCGCCTCGTGGTATTTTCGTGTGGTTGAAATTGTCAAACTTGGAGGCTAGCTTCTTGACGAGTTTGAGGTATGCATACATCCGTTCGTTTTTAGCGTCATATTCTCCACTGTATTGGCTTGCAACGAGCTGGGAATCGCAGTATGCGTGTATGTGGGTTACTCTGATGGCTTTGGCCAAGCATAGGCCAGCGAGCAATGCTTCGTATTCGGCCTCGTTGTTCGAAGCATGTATTTCTAGGCGGAATGATTGTTCCAAGAGCTCCCCGGTTGGGGATTGGAGGCGTATGCTTACTCCTGATCCTCGATAAAATAACGATTCGTCTACGTGTAGGATCCATTTGTCAATAACGGGGACATCAGTATTTAACAACTCTTGGGGTAGTTCGATGAGGAAGTGATATGCTCAAATTAATACCCTAAAAGTACTAAAGCAGTTGTTGTAGTATATGTAGGGGTCGAACACAAGGACTCCAGAAATCACACATTAGATCAGATAGATTTGAATTAAGCTAAACCAAAAGATGTAATTGAAAGCAATACGTAAATTCAACAAGTTATAATTCGATTGGGAGAAAGATAGGTTCAGGGTATTTCTCAGGAAATCAATGAATGCAGATAAACTAACGAACATTATTCAGATTTAGCGCGGTTCTTAAACTCAAATCACTAAAGTATAGCTAACCAACTCTCGTTGCGAAAACTATCTAAGTCTAAATCCTATAATTACAAATCTCTTTGTGAATCCTAAAGTTTAAACCAGCTTTTAGTTCAAGTTTGATTTGTTCACAAAACAACTAAACAAAATCTCTTTGCGAATAGTTATGTTGCTCACCCTAAGTTCTATCAGGTAATTAATCGCACTCTCGTGCATAATCAATTATCCTAAGATCTAAGTTCCCGATTCGTCAACCTAGAATTAGCTTTGAGAACAACCTATGGTGAAGAACTAATCCAGATGGTGAATTCTAATCAACTAATCAACCTAGCATTCAGAGAAAACCCTTATGAGAACCCTGAACCAAGAACCTTCTAGATTCTTTCCCATACAATATCATGACAAGGAACCATCCAATTTCTTTAATCTATTGATCTGACCTTGCTTCTAAGTGACCATTGTTACAGAATCAGGTCTAGATCGACTAATGAAAAATCCAAAGGCTGGCCAGTTAACTAGAAGACACTCATGTTTCCAGCAAAGTTCTTTAAAGCCTGAGCCAAATTTTTGCACTTCATCGATGTGACTGATGTCCATAGAACTTGATTCCTCATTCATATCTGACAAAAGAACCCACGTGTTTAAAATAATGGTATTTCTCTCCCTGTTACAAGTAAATAAGATGCATTAAAAGATGAAATGATTTTCTTCTGAGTAGAGGGTTAGAAAAATTTCCAGCGATCTCATTATTCTACTTAGAGGAGATGATCACACAAAGGTGGAAGCGAGGTTAGGAAAATTTCCTGTGTTACCATTATTCGCCTACACCTTTGATTACTTTTTAAGGGAAGAATCAGAGATTCAGTGGCAAACACCATCAATACTCGCGTCTCGAACCTTAATAAGTGATAGATAGACTTTTTAGGTCTTTATCAATACCGCAAGTCCACTCATATCATTGTAGTATTTGAGGATCGAACCGAAGAGGTTAAGATCAATACACTAGGAATGCATGAAACTTCCTAAGCTAGAGCAATGTTTTTGGGTTTTTATGTTTTTTAAACTAAGGAAACAAATGCAAGAAAGAAAACAAAGATATAAGTGTTGGATCATGGAATGAACTATCAAGAAGATGATTAATGAGCAAACAATGATGTCTAAGATTGCATTGAACACTATCCTAGAACATGGGATTCATAATTTTGACTAATCCACCGTCGTACCACTAATCACTTTGTTAATCACCAAATCAAGAACAAACCGTCGTTTGTGATAGGGTGATTAACAAGCATTGACCTCCAATCCCACTTAGTTCACTAATCACCCTAGACATTAACTATCGTTGGCTAGGCACAAAAAGCTCACAAAAGATTCGTTTCAAGCAATTAATTTAATCTCCGGCTAGGAGTGAAATGCCTAAGTTCAAGACTCGAATGAATAAATCTAATCTACCACTAACACTGTTTACTCGAATCTCTCCCTAATGCATGGGATGAGACCAAAAATCCTAGGGTGTAGCTCTAGATTGGTTTGTCACGCCAACTAGAACTACCTAATCTATGTGTAGTTCTAGACTTTGGTTTATCTCATCAAATCTAGCATTGAGAACCAACCTAAGTGAAAGACCTAACAAAGATCAACCTAAATCATCATCATATAATCATCAAGACAATTGACTAACTATGCCTAACACACAATCAATGCTAATCCTTAGGTTAAGATCACTAATTATGACTAATCCTCTCTCAAGGCACTAATCACTTAATCAAGATCAAACTCTCATTTGTGATAAAATGTGATAAAATGATTAGCAAGCATTTAGATCAACATTCAAATCAACCAATAAACACCTTAAGCAACTACTTTCATAGGTTAAGAATGTTTATCTCTTACTAAGCTCCTAGGGGAATTTCATCAAATACTTGGTGCGCATGATTTTCCCTATGATCTAGATTGACTCTCTCAAGCCCAATCTAGCACTAGGATCACTTAGAAAGAAAAGAAAGCAAGGATTAAGAACATAAGCATAAAGAATCAATCATCAAATCAACAAAATCAAGCAAAATCCAAAATCCAACAAAAAGGCCTAAATATGAAGAAAAAGATAGAACACAAGGGAAAAAGAGACATAAAGATAAAGATCAAAGATTAAATAAACATAATATATAGATAAGTTGAAGAATCCTTCACTAGAGTGGCATGAATGATGTAGATCCATCCAAAATCATCTTAGAAAGAGTTTGGGATAAAACACAACTCTAGAGAAAAGGAAACTTAGATCTAAAAATTAAGTTTTTCACTATTTAAAGAAGTTTGGGTCGGACCGGGTCAACCCGGAACAAACCGGGTTTTGACCCGGTCAAGTCTTTGATACGTCTTCAGTGAATCGGTCATAACTCCTGCACGAGACATCAGAATGACCTGAATAAAACTCTTGTAGACAGCTAAGTCGTCCCTCTACAACTCTTATGAAGATTGTTTGAGTTGATTCATAACGGAAGGCCTTCGTTTTGCCGGTTCTTTGGACGGTATCATCTTCTCTCGGCCAGACGGACATACCCTCAGTAAAGTGGCCATATCTAACGAAACACGTATTCGAATGAACCGAAACCACCTCCTGTAGTCAGCTAACGCACTTGGCTACAAGTTTTATGAAGACCTCAGATTAAACTGGGCAAGGGAAGGTCTTTAAACTGGGCAACGGAAGTTTTATGAAGACCTCTGATCTTTGAGTCACTTCGGCTGCATCGATTTGTGGGATCGATGTGAATGCCCTGAAACTGAGCATCGATTTGTGGGATCGATGTGAAAGGGGAGCATGATCTATGCTAAGGCCCTGGAGTTACATCCAGCACCAACATCGATTTGTGGGAGAGAGCTGGGTCGATGCTAACGAGTTTTTAGGGAGACACGAGAAAGCTCCTCATCCAGGCAGAGATATCTTCAGTAAATCCGCGATAACTCCTTAACCAAATGTCCAAATGGCCTGATTCTAACTCCTGTAGATAGATGATTCACTCCTCTACAACTCTTATGAAGAGCTTCAAGGCTGATTCATATCGGAGGGCCTCCTTCCAGCTACCTCTTTCCAGCGTCTTGGATGGACTTTGCATTCTACTTTGGCCCATTTCTCCAAATATCATCAATTGTCTCCAAATCACCTAAAAACACTCCAAATGTATGCAAAGACTCACTAGGACCTAATGCAAACACCTAATACTCTAATAAATACCTAAATGCTATAAAAACTATGCAAGACACATGCATGAGACACAAAACAAAGACAAGAATGCATGCTAAAAAGAGGTAAAATATGGGAATATCAATAAGCATATGCGAGAACATAATAAGAAATAAGTCTGGGGCAGAGAAATAATACCAGAAAGTGTGAAATTGGATGGTTCCTTGTCATGATATTGTATGGGAAAGAATCTAGAAGGTTCTTGGTTCAGGATTCTCATAAGGGTTTTCTCTGAATGCTAGGTTGATTAGTTGATTAGGATTCACCATCTGGATTAGTTCTTCCCCATAGGCTGTTCTCAAAGCTAATTCTAGGTTGACGAATCTGGAACTTAGATCTTAGGATAATTGATTAGGCACGAGAGTGCGATTAATTACCTGATAGAACTTAGGGTGAGCAAAATAACTATTCGCAAAGAGATTTGGTTTAGTTGTTTTGTGAACAAATCAAACTTGAACTAAAAGCTGGTTTAGACTTTAGGATTCGCAAAGAGATTTGGAATTCTAGGATTTTTACTTAGATAGTTTTCGCAACGAGAGTTGGTTAGCTATACTTTAGTGATTTGAGTTTAAGAACCGCGCTAAACCTGAATCATGTTAGTTAGTTTATCTGCATTCATTGATTTCCTGAAAAATATCATGAACCTATCTTTCTCCCAATCGAATTACAACTTGTTTAATTTATGTATTGCTTTCAATTACATCTTTTGGTTTAGCTTAATTCGAATCTATCTGATCTTTCTGGAGTCCTTGTGTTCGACCCCTACATATACTACAACAACAGTACTTTTAGGGTATTAATTTGAGCATATCAAATTTGGCGCCGTTGTCGGGGACTCAATTTTGCCATTAGATTTTAGCTTAGAATTTCGTCTAAATCGTTGAGTTTCGATCGACACCCTAGTGGTATCGGTCAATACCCGTTGTGAATTTTGGTTACCTACGTTCTTGACTTTTGTATTTCAGGTGAATGCCACTTCGTGAAACCAGAAGGAACAAGAACACTCTGCTAGTTGACCTATCAAATGAGCAGCTAGCACAGTTGGAACGTACAAACAGAAAAGCAAAAAGGCAAGAATAGATGAACAACAATACAATGATTTTGATTCAGGATGCTGCTGGAGCTTTGAGAGACCAAGATGGGCAATTGTGCAATGAGAGAGGGCAACGACTTGGTGAAGCTGGAAATATCATTGTCCATGCAATTGCTGTGAATGCAGGAAACGCTGTGATTAATCGCGGTAGGACGATCGGTAAGTACAACACGCCTGATCAGTTTTATGAAAATCGATCAGCGATTCGATCTCCTGCTTTTCAGAGGAATGACTTTGAGCTGAAACCTGCATACTACACTGTTGTGGGTCAGCATCCTTTTCATGGTCTTTCCAATGAAAATCCCATAGACCATATTGAGAGGTTTGAGGATTTGGTCACTAGCATCAAGAGCAATGGAGTGTCCTATGATTACCTCTTCTGCAAGCTCTTCCCATACTCTCTTGGTGGAGATGCAACTTACTGGCTGAAGCAGTTACCTCCTGGATCACTAACTACTTGGGAAGAGACTAAGACTATTTTCCTGAACAACGTCTATGATGATGCACGATCCGAGAATCTCATGAACAAGATTTCTAAGTTTTCTCAGGGTTCGACAGAGGCATTCAAGGCTGCTTGGATTCGTTTCAGGTCATATCAGAGAGATTGCCCGCACCATGGTTTCACTCAGGTTCAGCTGCTTGGTACTTTCTACAGAGGAGTCGATTGGAGGTATCAGATGTCCTTAGATGCTGCAAGTAATGGGAATTTCAACACCAAGTATCCCGACGATGCCTATGTGCTTATTGAGAACTTGGTTTCTAGCAATAGTACCAAGAATGCAGACATGGAGTGCAAGAAGCAAGCTGGTAATGTGAATTGCAGTCAGATTGCTGAGGTGAATTCTAAGTTAGATTCAATGCACCATTTGTTGATGGGCAAGCAACAGAAGGCTGTTCATCTTGCTTAAAAGGATGAAGTGGAATATGTTAACCACATTGATGGAGTTGGATTTCAAGATCAAAGGTATCAATGCCCACCCACACCACCCAGAACTTCTGAGAGCAAGATTGAATCTATGTTTGAACAGCTTCTTCAAGGTCATCAGAAGCTAACTGTGGAATTCAATGGGAAGATTGATGTCATGTACAACGATATGAGTGGTAGGATCGACGCTATTAATATTCAGCAGAAGATGCTGGAAACTCAGGTAGCTCAGACTGCAGCAACTGTCAAGGAACTAATGGTTCATTCACAGAACGAATACGTCACTGGTATCCCCTCGAGGAGTGGAAAAGAGGTACACCCAAGAGTGTAGAAGAGCTCAACTGCAAATATTTTCGTCCATCATGCCGAGGATGACGATGAGATTTCGGATACCACCCCTGTGTCGACCGATACTCCCTTGTATCGATCGACACCCATCCAAAGTTCTGCCAGGGACGATTCCATAGCGAGAGCATCGATCGACACCACCTCTGTGTCGGTCGATACCAGTTCAGTTGCTGAAACGAAACCCGAGTTGAGTGCATAAAGTGTTTACAAACCCAATGCGACATACCCCATACCACCCATACACCTCAGCGACCCCATTTCTCCAAAGCATCTGCTTGGCTTTGAGAAGATGGTACGAAGGATTCCCCTCACACTGACTTTTGAAGAAGCTCTAGAGTACCGCCTTCTGCTGAGTCACTTCCGAGATTGCAGAGAAACTCTGAAAGAGATCGAAGTACTTTTTATCAAGGCAAGAAGCAAGTCACTACTGCTGAGGCAGTTGACCAAGAGGGAAGACCCATGAATATTCTCTTTTCCATGCTCCATCTCTGGAGTTGAATTCAAAGAGTCTCTCGTTGACTCAGGGGCTAGCGGCAATGTCATGTCAAGGACAATTGCAGAGAGATTGGGAGCTGATATTCTATCTCCCAAGTCATCTGTCACATTCGCGATCAGTTCCACCTCACTTCCATATGGTACAATCCCTGATTTGATGGTTAACATAGGCGTAGCTTGGTTCATACTGATTTTCAGGTTGTGGAGATGAGTGCACAATCTCGTACGCAGTTGATTCTGGGAAGACCATTCATGGCTACGGTTGGTGCCATTATGGACACACCCAACAAGCAAATCTCGTTCTCATACATTGACAAAGAGGTGTACTACAAAGCCATCCCTACTAGAGGACACATATCTTCTGCATCACCATTGTTAAAGGAGAGACGTTGGTAATTGATCTTTTGGAAGAGCCTCCTAACGAAGCAACTGTCAAAACATCTAAGGCAAAGAAGAAGATGAAGAGCAAAGGAGTAAACAGTGTTCCCCATGTGACCTTAATCCCTCAGAAGCGTGATGGGGATTCGATTAAATACAAGGTGAAATACAAGGGAACTTCGAAACCATTCTCTAAGGCTAGAGTTATTCTCACTTCGGAGCTGAAAGAGAAAGGACACTAGTTTGTGGAGCGCATGAAGAGCATAACTCTAAAGCTGGCGATGTCTAATTGTGGAGCTTGTTTCGGCACAAGTTCTCATTCTTCTCATGACTGATCGTCCGTAAAGTCAAGCTCGTGACGTAAAACAAGCGCTTGGTCTGGTGAGTCTGTACATAACTTTTTTTATTTTTGTTTTTATTTTTAGGTTTGTGTTTTGTGTCTTGTGTCTTAACATGAAGCAGATTAAGAAGAGGAGTATCGATCGACACCAGTCCGTGTCGATCGATACCACAGTCGCGGAAAAAGAGTAGGAATTGGTCAACGAGTGTGGACCGATACTATACGGTGTCGATCGACACCGTGCGGGCAGATAAGTTTTCTTTTAAAACCCTCAGGTTTTTCTCTGTCTTCTTTCTTCTCCATCGATCGATACCTCCTCTTTCTTCCTCTCAAATCGCATCTCTCTCGTTTCTTCACCGATTTTGGTGATTCAAGTGCCTAGATTCATTGGATTTTCATCATCTATCTCTTTCTAGCATTTGTTTCTTCAATTAGCAAAGGTATGTATTCGAAATTCCACATTTTCAGTCCGGTTTTTAGGTTTGGGGTTTGTGAGATTCTACTCCTTAGCACTTGTTTTTCTTGACAATGGTCATTTGCTGAGATGCTCTAGAGTAGTTTCGCACCTTGCCTTACATTCAATTGCCTTTAGTTTCGACTCTTGGATAATTTGGATTTTGGGAATTTGATGAACTGGAAATGGCTAGGGTGTCGATCGATACCCTCTGGTATCGATTGACACCATTCGTGTCTGCTGATAAGATTTTGCTGTGATTTGCTGAGAGGTGTTGGATTTATGCTGTGTCTTTATGTCTTTGTTTGCAGATGGCATCTAGGCCAAAGAGAGCAAGAACTACAGATGCATCGAGCTCTAATCCATCTGCTCCTGCTGTTCCCGTAGCCCTTCGCAGAGGTCCTTGGCCTAAGCTAAACGAGAAGGCCAGGATCCCTTGTCATCGCGATTGGAACGGGACGAAGAAGGAGGTTGCGCTGGGTGATGACTGCATGAGGAAGGCTTGTTCACAAAACAACTAAATCAAATCTCTTTGCGAATAGTTATTTTGCTCACCCTAAGTTCTATCAGGTAATTAATCGCACTATCGTGCCTAATCAATTATCCTAAGATCTAAGTTCCAGATTCGTCAACCTAGAATTAGCTTTGAGAACAACATATGGTGAAGAACTAATCCAGATGGTGAATCCTAATCAACCTAGCATTCTGAGAAAACCCTTATGAGAACCCTGAACCTAAAGTGGATCTACTCAGACATGGAGAATGAAAACAACATGATTGAATAGATCATCAAAGAAATCAATAAGAAACAGGAGTTCAGAGTTGTCTCTCCAAAAACCAAAGTAGAATAATCTCTGTCTCAAGTTATGAAAGCATAGCCATCAAAGTGGCTGAAAAACCTAACTATAATGCTAAAACACGTTATGAGGCTTATTGTAATAATTAAAGACTTCTGGGCAATTTTGCAATTCCTCAATTCTTCATTTAAGTCGCGACTCGTGTCTGCTGCAGTGAGTATCGACCGATACTAGTCAGTATCGATCGATACTGAGGCTTCAAATCGGGTACTCAGCTACACGAACGTCTGCTTTGCTCCAAAATGCTCCAGAAAGCTCCAATATCTTCAATTATGCTCCAAACGTGCTAAAACCTGTAAAAGACTCTAAAACAATACAAAATAGTAGAAAGACTCTATAAAACGGACATATATCATGGCTTAAACGTGGTAAAAACTATGATATATCAGGAAGTCAGCTAGGACTTGTGATTTGGCACTTGTTCGATTTTTATCGTCAATGTCGTATTCGCTGATAATCTCATAGTTTACATCTTTTAGCATGCATATTATTTGGTGTTTTGCGTCTCATGCATGTGTCTTGCATAGTTTTATAGCATTTTGGTATTTATTAGAGTATTAGGTGTTTGCATTAGGTCCTAGTGAGTTTTGCATGCATTTGGAGTGTTTTTAGGTGATTTGGAGGCAATTGATGATATTTGGAGAATTGGACCTAAGTCGAGTGCAAAGCTCATCTGATGGCTCTCAAATACATGGCTGAACGAAGATGCTCTGGTCCGAATCAACTCAAGTGGTCTGCATGAAACCTGTAGAGGAGTGAATCAGCTTTACACTGGAGTTGGATTCAAAACAATCGGACATATGGTTCGGGAGTTATCGCAGTTTTACTAAAGTGTGTTCGTCTGGCCGAGAAGCTAAAATTCTCCCCGGGAAAAATCCGACCAACCTCAATCGGCGTGGTCGGTTTTAGCCAGTCGTAGGGCAGGGAGTTCCCAAGAATCCGACCGACCCGGAGAAGCAAAAACCGACCGACCAAAAGGAGCAAGGTCGGCTTAATTTCCCCCGGAGGAAATCCGACCTACCCCAATCAGCATGGTCGGTTTTGGTCGGTCTCAAACATCAGGCCAAATGAAGATCTTCCCATGCCCAGTTTAATCTGATGTCTTCATGAAACTTGTAGAGGAGTGAATCAGATTTACACAGGAGTTTGAATCATATCATTTGGACTTCTGGATCGTATTTTATGGCCAAGAAACTGAAGCATGATCTGCCTGGCCGAGAAGAGATGACATCGCCCAAAGAACCGGTAAAACGAAGTTCTTCCGATCATATTCAGCCTCTCCAGCCTTCATGAAAGTTGTAGAGGGAAGAGTTAGCTGTTCACACAAGCAAAAATAATGTCATTTGGACATCAGGCTAGGGAGATGCCTCGAATTTATCGAAGACGCATCCAAGATCCGACTGGGTCAATACCCGGTTTGTTCCGGGTTGACCCGGTTCGCCCATTTTCATTTATAAACCCAAAAACCCTAATTTTCATTTTAAGTTTCATTTTCTCTAGAGTTGGGTTTTATCCCAAACTCTTTCTAAGATGATTTTGGATGGATCTACATCATTCATGCCACTCTAGTGAAGGATTCTTCAACCTATCTATATATTATGTTTATTTAATCTTTGTTCTTTATCTTTATGTCTCTTTTTCCTTTGTGTTCTATCTTTTTCTTCATATTTAGGCCTTAGGCCCCTTTTTGTTGGATTTTGGATTTTGCTTGATTTTGATGATTTGATGATTGATTCTTGATGCTTATGTTCTTAATCCTTGCTTTCCTTTCTTTCTAAGTGATCCTAGTGCTAGATTGGGCTTGAGAGAGTCAATCTAGATCATAGGGAAAATCATGCACACCAAGTGTTTGATGAAATTCCTCTAGGAACTTAGTAAGAGATAAACATTCTTAACCTATGAAAGTAGTTGCTTAAGGTGTTTATTGGTTGATTTGAATGTTGATCTAAATGCTTGCTAATCATTTTATCACAAATGAGAGTTTGATCTTGATTAAGTGATTAGCAAAGTGATTAGTGCCTTGAGAGAGGATTAGTCATAATTAGCGATCTTAACCTAAGGATTAGCATTGATTGTGTGTTAGGCATCGTTAGTCAATTGTCTTGATGATTATATGATGATGATTTAGGTTGATCTTTGTTAGGTCCTTCACTTAGGTTGGTTCTCAATGCTAGATTTGATGACATAAACCAAAGTCTAGAACTACACCTAGATTAGGTAGTTCTAGTTGGCGTGACAAACCAATCTAGAGCTACACCCTAGGATTTTTGGTCTCATCCCATGCATTAGGAAGAGATTCGAGTAAACGGTGTTAGTGCTAGATTAGATTTATTCATTCGAGTCTTGAACTTAGGCATTTCACTCCTAGCCGGAGTTTAAATGAATTGCTTGAAACGAATCTTTTGTGAGCTTTTCGTGCCTAGCCAACGATAGTTGATGTCTAGGGTGATTAGTGAACTAAGTGGGATTGGAGGTCAATGCTTGTTAATCACCCTATCACAAACGACAGTTTGTTCTTGATTTTGTGATTAACAAAGTGATTAGTGGTACGACGGTGGATTAGTCAAAATTATGAATCCCATGTTCTAGGATAGTGTTCAATGCAATCTTACACATCATTGTTTTCTCATTAATCATCTCCTTGATAGTTCATTCCATGATCTAACACTTATATCTTTGTTTTCTTTCTTGCATTTCATTTTCTTGATTCAAAAAACATAAAAACCCAAAAACATTGCTCTAGCTTAGGAATTTTCATGCATTCCTAGTGTATTGATCTTAATCTCTTCGGTTCGATCCTCAAATACTACAATGATATGAGTGGACTTGAGGTATTGATTAAGACCTAAAAAGTCTATCTATCAATTGGCGCCGTTGCCGGGGAGGTTTAGCATTGATCATTAGGATTTTGATTCTTCTTAAGACTATAGCTTCTTATTTTCTTTTGTTGCTAATCTTTTCACTTCTCTGGTGAGTTTCATGAAGGGAATGACAATGAGGAAGCAACCGTCAAGCTAGTGACGTTAAACGCGCCCCTTGGGGACCTCCCCGAGCCTATCCCTTGTCGAGCTTGAGACACAAAACAAGCA
>PKML01075741.1:73016-87232 GCA_002933935.1 Eutrema yunnanense
GTTACATAATCCAAATGGCATTCTTCTGTAGGCGAATGTGCCATAGGGACATGTAAAATTTTGTCTTTCCCTGATCCTCTGGATGTATAGGAATCTGGAAAAAGCCCAAGTACCCATCGAGAAAACAGTAGTATGGGTGACTCGTTAACCTCTCCAGCATCTGGTCAATGAATGGCAACGGGAAGTGATCCTTCCTTGTAGCCGCATTCAGCTTCCTGTAGTCAATACACATCATGTGATCAGTGATTGTCCTTGTAGGGATCAGCTCGTCCTTCTCGTTCTTCACCACATTTATGCCTCCTTTCTTAGGCACAACGTGAACTAGACTAACCCATGAACTATCTGAGATGGCATAGATAATCCCTGCTTCCAACAGCTTCATCACTTCCTTCCTGACCACCTCATTCAGGTTCGGATTCAGCCTCCTCTGACACTCAATCTAAGACTTTGATTCATTCTCCAGGTGAATCCGATGCATGCACAAGTCTGGTGCTATACCTGAAATGTCATCAAGAGAATAGCCAAGAGCTTTGCGATACTTGCGCAGCATGTTCAGCAGTAAGGCAATATTTGCGTTATTCAAAGAAGCGTTAACAATGACATGGTATGTAGAATTAGGACCAAGAAAACTATACCTCAGATTTGCTGGAAGTGGCTTTAGTTCCACCTTAGGAGCATTCTCTGCACTCCAATCTCCAAGCCCAGCAGCTTGCTTAGAAACGCCGACCAACTCTCCTTCTGGCCGTAGGGTATCGACCGATACCAGAGGGGTATCGATCGATACCGGTGATGCTGAATCAAGCATATTCGAGTATCCAGCAGTATCGTCACAAGAACGGACCTCCGAAGTGGCCGAACAGACCAATGTTCTCTCTAGTAGATCCTAAGGGTGCATCTCCAGAAAGTACTCCTCAGCTATGTCACTGAAGGTGTCCACATAGAATGTCTGCCCATCGATTGTTGGCCTCTTCATCATATTTTCCATGTTAAAGGACATCACCAAATCACCGATGTTTAGAGCTATTTGTCCATTATTGCAGTCTATCAAGGCTCCAGCAGTTGCAAGGAATGGTCTGCCCAGGATAAGAGGATCCTTAGGCTCATCATCGTACTTCAGGACGATGAAATCTGTTGGGATCAAGCAATTCCCAATCTTGATTGGGACATCTTCGAGTAGTCCCTCTGGAAGTCGCACTGAGCGATCATCAAGTACCAGCGAGATCCTTGTAGATTGGAAATATGTCATTCCCATTCGCTTGGCAACTGAGTGTGGCATTAGGTTCACACTCGACCCAATATCGCAGAGAGCACGTTCAAATCTCTCTGTGAAGATAGTGCAGTCCAAAACAAAGCTCCCTGGGTCTGGTAGCTTCTTGGGAATTTTGTTGAGTAGGATCACACTGCACTCAACTGTGATCATCATGACACCTTCCTCCAGGTCCACTTTGCTAGAGACCATCTTCTTCACATATCTCCTGAAGTTGGAGAAGTCTTAATAGCATCAACAAAAGGAAGCTCCACAACCAACTTGTCTAACATAACCTTGCATCTAGCATCCTCCCATTCCTTCCTTGTCAGCTTAGGAAGTATAGGATAAGGTATCTTGGGGGTATACACCCTCTCCTTGACACTTTCAGGCTCTTTCTCGACCTGTGTCTCGGCATCGATCGACACTGGATGACTATCGATCGATACACGGGATTTTGGATTCTCTCGTGTAGGTGTCTGTGCTGGTATCGATCGATACACGTGGATTTTTAGAATCCCAATCGTCATCTCCAGCAAGATCGACGAAAATCTCTGATGTTGGGCTGTTCTTTGCTCCTGCAATTACCTCTTTTCCACTCCTCAAGGTAATGGCATTGATGTGTGCTCTTGGATTCTCAGTTTTTCCTAGAAGATAACCTTCCTGCCTCTGCACAACTAATGCGGTCTGAGCAACCTGAGTCTCCAGCTTCCTCTGACAAAGGTTGACAGCTTCAATCTTCCCATTCAGATGGTCAATCTTCCCATTGAGATCAGTGTACAGATGGTCAATCTTCCCATTGAAATCCACTTGCAGTTTCTGTTGTCCCTGAAGAATCTGCTCAAGCATGGATTCCATCTTATTCTTTGTGGACTTTGGAGATATGGGCTGATACGAAGAGTTCCCGTAATTTCGACTGAAGTCGCTGCTCTGTAACTGTTTCTGAACAAACTGTTTCACTCCAAAACCAGATTGGTTCCCCTCAAACTTGTTTCCACTTTGCTGAGTGTTGTTGTTGAAGTTTCGATTGTTGTTGTACCCAAATCGCTGACCCTGAAAAACAGAACCACCAACGTAGTTAACATCCTCCACCTCTTCTTCATCCATGATATTGACTCCATCAGCAAAATGTACAGTCTTCTTCGACTTCCCAAGCAGAATATCCAACTTCTCTTGAACTTCAGCAATCTGCGATCCATCAATTCATGCAGCCTGCTTCTTCCGCTCGAAATCAGCATTCTTGGTGCTATTGCTAGACGCACAACCGCATCATCTGGATATCTGGTGTTGAAGTTCCCATTACTTGCAGTATCCAAAGCCATCTGGTACCTCCAATCGATCCCTCTGTAGAAAGTACCCAACGGCTGAACCTGATTGAACCCATGGTGCGGGCAATCTCTCTTATATGATTTGAAACGAATCCAAGCAGCTTTGAGTGCCTCTGTTGGACCTTGAGAAAATTGAGAGATCTTGTTCCTGAGCTCTTCAGATCTCGCATCATCGTAGAAATTGATCAGGAATGCATTCTTCGTCTCATCCAATGTAGTTAGCGCATTAGGAGCTAAATGCTTCAGCCAATAAGAAGCATCCCCACCAATAGAGTACGGGAAAAGTTTGCAGAAAAGGAACTCATTGGGCACTCCATTGTACTTCATTCCAGTGACCAAATCCTCGATCCTTTTGATATGATCCATGGGATGCTCATGAGGTAGACCATGGAAAGGGTTCTGACTTACAAGAGCGTAATACGCAGGTTTCAACTCGAAGTCATTCATCTGAAAAGTTGGGATGCGAATCGCAGCTCGATTGGCAAAGAACTGATCAGGTCTGTTGTGCTCACCAAGTGTTCTACCTCGATCAACTCCAGCATTCCCAATGTTGGCTTGCGCAGCTGGCGCGACAATCTGACCAACATCAGCAGGAGGGGCAATGACGTTTCCAGCCTCATCAAGTCGCTGCCCACTCTCATTGCACACTTGACCCTCTTGGTCTCTCAAGCCTCCAGCTTCATCAGTTCTTAAAACTACCGGGTTGTTCATCCCTGATGTTTGCTTTGTCTTTCTGTTTGCGCGTTCTAAACGGGCTAGCTTCTCTAACGATAGATTGACTAGCGGAGTGCTCTTGTTTCTTCTGGTTTCACGATTAGGCATGCACCTGAAACAAAAAAATCAAGAACGTAAGTAACCAAAGACACGATGAGTATCGATTTGTACCACGTGGTGTCGATCGATATCAACAAAATAAAACTACGCGTATCGACCGATACTAGGTAGTATCGATCGATACCGACGGGCTTAGTCGAAACTTGACAGCTAAAATCTAATGGCGAAATTGAGTCCCCGGCAACGGCGCCAAATTTGATATGCTCAAATTTATACCCTAAACAGTACTAAAGCAGTTGCTGCAGTATATCAGGGGTCGAACACAAGAACTCAGAGAAATCACACAATAGATTGTATAGTTATCAAATCAAGCTAAGCAATTCAGATTAAACAAAAAGCAGTAAGCAGTAAACGAGTTGTAATTCAATGGGAAAAAAATAGGTTCAGGGATATTTCTCAGGAAACCAATGAATGCGAAATAAACTAACTAATCAGGGTTCAGGTTACGCACCGTTCTCGAACTCAAATCACTAAAGTATAATTAACCAACTGTCGTTGCGAAAACTATCTAAATCTAAACTTCAGAATCTCAAATTTCTTTGCAAATTCCTAAGAATAAGTCAGCCTTAATTCCAAGTTTGATATGCTCACAAATCAATTAAACAAAATCTCTTTGTGAATAATTAATTTGCTCACCCTAAGTTCTATCAGGTAATTAATCGCATTGTCGTGCCTAATCAATTATCCTAAAATCTAAGTTCTAGGTGATCAATCCAGAATTAGCTTTGAGAACAACCTAAGGCGAAGAACTAATTCAGATTGTGAACCCTAAATAACTAATCAACCTAGCATTCAAAGAAATCTCTTATGATAATCCCTAAACCTAACAAGAGATCTACTAAGACATGGAAATTGAATCAATAAACATGTTTGAATAAATACTCAATAGAAAATAAGAAAGAGTAACAAAAGGGTTCGAAATCTTCTCTCGACGAACATAGTATCAGACTTGTCTCCCTTCAAAAGCTCTCTCACAAATCCAGAATAAAATAAGCGTAGCCAACAAAGTGGTTGTAAAATCCCTATAAATAACCTAAATCACGTTTTTGGGCTTCTTGTAAATATTAAAGACTTCTGGACCAAGTTACAATTCTTCAACTCTTCATTAAAGTCGCGGGTCGTGTCTGCTGTGATGAGTGTCGATCGATACCAGGGGGTATCGATCGATGCTCGACGTGAAATCGGGTACTCAGCAACACGAACTTCAGCTTTGCTTCAAAATGCTCCAGAAAGCTCAAATATCTCCAATTATGATCCAAACGTGCTAAGACCTGTAAAAGACTCAAAACACTACGAAATAGGAGAAAGACTCTATAAAACAGACTTATATCATGGCCTAAAAGGGGTAAAAACCATGATATATCACTTGCTGAGCCGCAGGTCGTCTGCCGTAGTAATTTCGGGTCTCGCGATTTTCTTCTCTCGGTTTGTCTTTTGGAGCGACCGACTTGAAGAGGGCGTGATGTTTATCTTTTGCGGCTTCTTCTTCGTCCTCAAGGATATAGATATGTGATTTGTGTAAGATATCCTCGAGGGTATTGGGCCAATTGCGACTGATTTCTTTGTGGAAATCTGACTTATACCATGTTGCCTTGTACAAGGCTTCGATTGCGGCTTCGTCGTCGATGGTGCAATGAGACACCACTGCTTTAAATCGGTTCATGAAATCTCGTAGTGGTTCGTTAGTTTTTTGTTCAAGCTCCCACAGATCGGCGTTTCAATTTTTTTACTTGATGAACATTGTGAAACGCTTGAGAAATTTATTCGAGAGTTTGGTATAGTTATCGACCAAGTGAGCGTCTAACTGGGAGTACCAGTTGAGTGCGGTTCCCAATAGATTTTCCCCGAAGAGCTGGCATGTGGCGGCATCCTTTTCTTCTTCAGTTTGAAATCGGAAACGATTCATCATTATGTCGAACGAGGTCATAAAGTGGCGCGAGTCGGTATGTCCGTCATACGATGTGATTTTGATTTTATCCAAACGCCGAACTGAAATATTGATGATCCGATGAGTGAATGGTGTTTTTTGTGTCTCTTGGATTACGCGATCGATCTCGGGTGATGAGCTTGTAGCTTAATGGAATTTAGATATCATGTCTTGCAGTTGATTCTTGAAGTTGTCGAACTCCTGATCTAGAGATGCCTAATATGTGATGCGCGTTCCGTGACTGCCGGTAGTTGGTATGATAGGGGGCTGGTTCGTCGTGCTTCGAGGTTGGTTTAATCCGGTGAAAAGATTACGGTGAAGAGGGGGGGTTGATTCTTCAAATCGGGGAGACCTTGGAGTTTGTGTGATTTCTCCGATTTGGTTGCGGAGCTCGGTTTGGTTTACCAATAAGGAATCGAACCTTTCATCGTTTTTCTTAGTGAGTTCGGCAAGTTGTGCTGCCATTGCTTGTATGAGCGCGTATTGATCGAGCTGAGTTGTTGTGGTGGCTTCAGCATCGACTGAAGCTGGAGGTGATATGTCGTTGTTGAGATCATCACGGTTGTCATTTTGTTCGAGGTTACGGTTATCCATCTGATCGTCCTGTAGTTCGCCATTACCGAGCCACTTACCGAAATCGGAATAAGTTAGGTTGCCCTTTTGTCCCCACAGACGGCGCCAATTGTTGATTATGAAAATCACACAAATGACAAAACAGTAAACTTAAGTCATGATCTCGTTTTATGATATTGAACTCGGTAATAAGTATAGGATTATTTTAGGATCGGTTAAAAGACTAAGGAAACTAAGGAAACAAATATCGATGTGCTCGAGCTCTCTATTTCCTATGTCTCTCTTGTAGAAATTGTGAATGAATGAGATGTGATCATGGCTCTCCTATTTATAGGATTCGATGTCGGTTGCAAACAGGAAGATTTCCTTTACCTAATTCCTTCAGAAAAAGGAAAATTTCCCGATTTCTCTCCCGAGATCATGAAATTTCCGTAAATCTTGGAGGTCGGTTATTAGTTTAGACGGGTTGGGCCCTTTTTGGGCTCGGAAGTCGGTGTTGCGACGCGTTGGGCTTTTAACGGGCTTTGAAGGCCGATTGGCAGTGAGTCAAGGATCGGGTTCCGTCACGGTCTAAACCGGGGAGTGATCAACTCACCACTAACAAGGTCCAAATCAAATATGTAGTACAAGTAATTCCGACATATGTCAAGTAATGTTTCCAGCTTCCTCAATGCATAACCGACAAGCTGAGAAGTGCTATCTCAAACTTTTGGTGGAGCTCCAAGCTAAATAGCAGATGAATACATTGGATTGCGTGGGACAAGATTTGTGTTCCCCAGGAATTGGGAGGGTTGGGACTTCGAGACCTTCAAAATTTCAACCTTGCTATGCTAGCAAAGTAATTTTTGTGCCTAACTCAGTATCCTTCATCTCTCCTGGTGCAGGTACTTCGAGATCGATATTATAGACAATCTGACCCCCGCTTGTAGACCGGAATGCTCATTTCCCATCCTACGGGTGGCGTAGTATAATGGCTGCAAAGCCTCTCCTTAAACTTGGGGAAAAGAAGACTATAGGGTCGGGGTTCAACACAAAGGTTTGGAGTCAACCCTTGATCCCAGATATTCTAGCTCGGCCCGCGAGAGCATCCACACTAGTCTGGTATAGGAATCCTCAACTTCGTGTCCATACCTTCATTAGGCAATATACAAGAGATTGGAATATACAAGAGATTGGAATATACCATTTCCAGGTTGCGGATATCCCTCTTATCCTAGGGTTGAGACCTAGTCGACATTCTACCGACGATGGGTACGCATGGAGCCCTAATAAGTCGGGATGTTATACAGTAAAATCCGGCTATGATCTGATAAGGAAGACAAATATGCTTCGTGAATCCAATGAAGTGAGATAAACAAGTACGCATGGAGACTTTTTCTTTTTAATTTTCGTTTTTGTTTTTTTTGTTTCAGGCTTTGAAACATGAACTCGCCTCTAGAGCGAGTTCACTACTACGAGCAGGGATACTACGACCCATCTTATGCTCACTACTCTCGCGATTCACACTACTACCGGGATTTATACTTCATGGATCGGAAACCGGCACCGACCAAAGACAACTTCTTTACAACCGAATTCATGGACATGGTAAAATCGGTTAGCAAATCATCATCCCCTTGTTTTGATGAAGAACTCTTTAAACTCAACAAGGAAGACATGCTACAAGGACGCTACAAGAGCTCCCGTCCTTGGAGGCGTTGCAAATCCCAAGGCTTCACCCGAGAACCTCTCGGATGTAAAGATCACATGAGATGTTGCAACGCTATGATTTCATTAAAACGAAAAGAGCTTAGATCCACGCGAAAGAGATATTCGGTGGAAAACTTTGAAGGGGCAGATTTTTCCAAAGCTAACGTGGACAGTACTCTTCAAGAACTAAACGAGTCTATGCGAGAAGATGAAGGTTACTACGTAGCTACCGAAGTTGATAGAGTACCCGCAGCCAAATTAGTTATAAAGAAGTCATCAAACAAAAGTCCCTTGGATTCTCAAGCTCATGCCATCGAAGCAAAACATCAAGGAAAATAAGGACATGTTTCTATTCCGAATGACGATATTATCTCTATCGATTCGTTCGAGAGTCTTGAAGACGATAAACAAGATCATAGGCCGCCTCCATTCGATGAACCAAAGTTATCTTCTCCTTCAGCTCCTCACCAAATTGAGTGTGAGACAAATCATGTGAAGGATGAGATAATAGCGGATGCACCCGAGCCACCATTGAAGACGTTTTTTCTAAGATGAAGGATCCTGGAGAATTTGTTGTTCCATGCTCGATCGAGTGAATAGAATTTCGTGATTCTCTTTGTGATACCGAATCTAATTTGAATCTCATGCCAAAGGACACATCAAGGAGCATAGGTATTTGGAATTTTCGTCCCTCCAAGATATTCGTTCACAATGGAGATTATTCTCATGCAACTCTACTCGGTTTCATACCCGGTTTGCTACTTCGAGTGGGGGATTATATTTTTCCTACTAATTTCCACGTTGTGGAGATGATAAAGGATACAAAAGACCATTTATCCTTGGTGCTTCATTCCTTGCACATGTTGGAGCACTCGTCGACTATCCAAGTCGACATATGTGTTTCTCGAGGATCAACAAGAATACCTTCTATTCGGCGATTCCTGAAAGAAACTCTCATTTTATGAACATGTGCAGCGGAGATGAACCACTCTTAGACCTTGGAGGAGCTACAAAGGACGTTGAAAATGTTCTAGAAGAAGGTACACCCGTCACACTTGAAGAAAACATAAAACTGATGAGTTCAACATACAAAAGGATCCCCTTTGATGCACACTCGATCCTTGCTCATATGATACGTGGTGGAGACTCAATTGAAGCTAAGTTGAAGCTTAAATGGCCCTCAAGACTCTTCCCTAAGGACACTTCACAAGAAATACGAAGTAGAGACGAGAAACATGACGAACCAAGCAAATCCGCCCGAGGTCCCTCTACCGCGGCCGCAGCTCCTCCACCCGCGACCAACCCTTCTTCCACCGCGGGTGCGCATCACCGACCCACGGCCAAGCCTCCTTTCGCCGCGTTCGCACTTCCTCCACCCGCGGCCAGCCCCTGTTCATCTCAACTTCGTTGGTCTTGTGTCCCGATCCTGCTTCCTCGAGCAAGCTTTCTTCTCCATCAGCACTCAACCTTCAATCGAGACTCCAACTGATCTAGAGCCTACCATCTATGCATTGTGCAACATGGATCTACCATCCTAGAATACCAAAGAAGAAGAATCATACTCCAAGGAAGCTCCAAATCTGATTTTCCATTGTGATCCCAGAGGAGATCACCATCTTGGACTTGATGACATAAATCATGAATGGGAATGGTGTGATATGTTTTATATGAAGGATTACAAGGTTAAATCAAATGAAATTTGTTTTCGGACAAGATATTTCTTCGACTAAGCTCACCTGGCTACCTATGTCGAGCTAAACGACTTTAAACAAAAGCGCTCAATGGGAGGCAACCCATTCAGGTACTTTTTTATTTTTAGTTTTTTTTTTCTTTTCTATTAACGTTTTTTTTTAGTTTCAGCTTTCAAAAATAAAATAAAAACTCCCAAAAAAATCAAAAAACCGAAAAGACAAAAAGAAAAAATCATGGTTCGGAATTGCAAAGGTTTTCTGTTAGTTCCCGATGTCACGCGCCATTAATCTCCCAACTGTTTATAAATATCGAGGCGCCTCATCAATTCTTCTCATAATTGACTAGACCAATTGCTCATATGCACTTAATGAAGACAAAATTGGCTTCATACCCTTCCTTGTGTCTACATACCTTCCTTCTGTTACACAAATACAAAAAAACATTTTAGCCCTTCTTTTATTTTATTATTTTATTAAAATCCAATTCAGTTTTAATAAACCACGATAACAAAAAAAAAATCATCCCAACTGGAAAATTTAGTTTAATTAAAAAAAAAATCACGATAAGAAAAAAAATTCACCTACATCGCTCGAGCCCAGCTTCTTCTTCTTCTTCGATCTTTTTTTTTCCTTCGTTCTTTTACTTCAATCTTGCAACGGAACTGGGCAGTATTGTAATTAAGATCGTACATTGGTAATTGATGGGTTGTATTGGTTGAATTTTTGGAAAATCCGAAATTATAACTGGAATTTCGCAGGGACCGATTTGCAGAACTGATACAACTGGGATAATTGGTACAACTGAGATAACTGGTACAACTAGAGAAATTGGTACAACTGTGATAACGGGTATTAATTAGAAGAGTTGACAGCTAGTGTATATGTGTAGTAATGTTATTATTATTATTTTTTAGGTTACAATGTATAGTAACCATTCCACAATCATACATTTTAAGTATGGGGGATGTTATTCAAAAAAATGAAATCAAGTACGTTGGATTTCAAGAGAAGAAATAGCTTACACTTTAATGATGAAGAACTAACAAATAATGTATTTTTATACATATTATTATATGAAAATATATTAAATGTACTCTAATTACCTAATTTCATAAGTACAACTTTAGAAATTTAATTTAGAGTACGGTATAACTAATTACAAGTTTAAACTATCAAAGTACAACTATGTTCAAGTAAGTACAACTAAAAACTGGGTACAACTATTTGAAATATTTGTCGACGCCAAATGTTAAATAAACATTTTTTATTATTTTATAGACGCATGTGAAATTTGTCGGCGCATTTTTTTAATTTAATTAATTTAAGAGTAATAGCACAAAGTGATATTAAATAACATGAAAATTAGGTGTACTTTTTTAAACACTATTCCACAAACACAAAAGACTAATTTAACCCCCCCCTTTCTATTTATTTTCAGTTTTCTTTTTCTCTCTCATGAAAGAAGAACGGGAAGAAGAAGAAGAAGGGGGAAGAAAAGATTTCGGGGGAGGCGACGCCGGAGACGGCGTCACCCACTGTGGTGGTGTTTAAATTATTTTTTCTGATTTTATGTGTTAATTACGTTGAAGTTAATCAATAACAAAGTTATCCAATAGATTATCAGTATACATTTGTGATGATAACAAAGTTAGATAACCAATAACACATAGTTTATATTATAGGATAACCGGATTATCACATTAATTTTTATATTTCTATATTTCAGATTTTCCTGTGAAATGATAACTGAATTAACACGATAATTTATGATATGATAACTAGTTTAACATGACAATTTCATAAAAATAAACATGATAATTGGGTTAACATGACAATGTTAACGATACCAATTATATGTTAACGATGTTAACAATGATAACTGGGTTAGCATGACAATGTTAACGATGATACTAATATGTTTTCTGGTTATGAATAGTGGAAATCGAGTTTCGATGAATAGTAACACCGGCGTTAAATGAACAGTGATGCCGGATTATTCCATCAGAAAAATAATTTTCTGACCAATGACATTTCTGTGATTATTAAAAAAGCAAAGGATATTTTGGATTTTCTCTTTCCTCCTCACCTAATTTTCAAGTCAACATCTAATTTTTTGGTCAACCATTAATATTCACTCAATTAACCCTTAATTGAATTATTTTAGATGTATGATATTTTCATTTTGATATAATCCAATTGTACCGAATAGTTCCAGTTGTACCGATCGGAGTTGTACTTAATAATTTTGGTTTTACGATAAAAAATCAAAAACAAACTTGAATCCTGTTTCACCAGCACAAACCAAAAAACAAAAAAGACCTCAAGTTACATTGTCAAGTCTCGTCAAGAAACCAGATACAATTCATCGATTTTTCGATTTCCCCAGCACAATTTCTTGCATTAAGAAAAGAAAACACCAACTTATTTCGATTTTTAGACCCAAAATTCATCGATTTCAATACAAACCCTAACCCCTAATTTGATTTTATTCGACGAGAACGAACGAAATTGGTGAAGAGAAATTGAAGACTAGTGAAAAAAGAAGAATCATAAAAAGAAAGGAAAAGTAGAAGAAGAAGTATTTGAGATTTAAAATTCCAGAACAAAAAGGGGAAAAAAAAGAAAAAAAAGATTGGGTCGAGCGAGATGAAGGAGGAGAAAGAAGGAAAGGGAAAAAGAAGGAAAAAAATGGGTTTAGATCGATGAAGCATGGGAAGAAGAAGGGAAAAAAAAGAATTTTTTTTTTATTTGGTTTAGATTGGTGAAGGAGGAGAAGGAGAGGGAAAAAGTAGAAAAAAAAAATTGGGTTTAGATGGATGAAGCAGGGGAAAAAGAGGGAATAAAAGAATTTTTATTTTTTTTGGTTTAGATTGATGTATTAGACACACAAGCCCAACACTATGAAATATTGCAAGCCCATGTACTCTAGGTTTTTAGCAAGTTTAAGATTCTATATGAATATACTAGGGTGTGATTCGCGTTACGCGCGGACGTTATAAACAATTTTTCTAAACAGGTTTTGATTGTCTAATGTTATTTTATTTTTTGAATGTGGTAGTTAATTGAATTGTCGCTATCAACTTAAAATATGTGTATTTTTTTATTTTTGTTTATTTTCATAATTTCTTAAATTTATGATCTTATATGTATTTGTTTAGTGGATATTACACATTTTTACTTTTTTTTTTCTTTGCATAATTTTTGTTTGCAAAGAAAGATCTTAACAATTTAAAGTTTTCTTTGCATTTTTTTGTTTTGTTTTTTTTTTTTTCATCTAAAACTTATTTGTTGAAGCCGTTGTAAAATATGTTTCCATTTAATATTAAGGAATTTGGGCTACTTTTAAAAAATTTAGTTTTAAGATAATTTTTTTTAATATGTTGGATGTATAGATACTATGAACGAGCGTGGTCCACATTTTTGTTAATTTTGTTTTGATTGTGTAATATTATTTTATTTTCTTGGTTTTGGAGTTAATGGAACTGTTTCTAACAGTTTAATATTGAATGATTCCTTATTTTATTTTATCTTCTATTTTTATATTATTTTTAATCAATTTTTTTAACATCATTCTTTTAATCGTGTTTCATGTTGGATTCTAATCCTCTTTATTACGTGTTTCTTAACTATATTATTTTTAAAATTTTGCAGCACCAATTTTTGAACCCCCCCCCCCCCAGGAAAAATAATTGAAAATTTCGTTATTCTCGCCGCCATCATTGTAGGGTTATATTGACGGCAGTCGGAAAAATTCCCTCTTGATTGTCCAACTAATCATAGACCAATGACATCATTTGTTGATTGTTGGTGGTTAGGAACGTGGCCTGCGGGAATGAGATGATAGAAAATGCGGATGTGACCCTAGAACTTAAAATTGAAATAATAAGATCTCGTTTGCACTCTCTCCTCTACAAATATTGATCCTTCTTCGGGTACATCGTCACCGTCGCCCCTGTGAAGCGATTCTCCATCTGTGAGTCCGACATATGTGTTTTTGGGTAAAAGATTGTTGACATATTTGAGCTCATTAAGGTCAAATAATGACTCATGTTAGGCCATTTAAGATTTAGTTTGTGTTGTTATCCAAAATTTGCTTTCAGAAATTTATAATCAAAGCTAGAGATTAATGGTGATATCTTTGTTTTGTGTACATGTGGTATTTTATAAAAAATGTTATTCAATCGAAAGTGAGAGTTGTAGAAATTATATATAATTCAAATTGTCAAGCTCTGTCAATTCCCTTTTGTATAATTAATATCTTAATGGGCCAATTTTTGTATATTTTGAAATTTTTGTTTTATGTTTGGGTTTTTTTGTTGGATCTTTTATTTGAAATACCCAAAAAATAATTAATATATTTGGGTTTATAGTTGTAATTTTGGATATTTGGGTTATATCAAGTCTAAATATAATTAATATATTTGAGTATATAATTACATTTCTTGTATTTCGGGTACCCATTCGGTTCTCGGTTCGGGTTCGGTTCTTCGGGTATAGGAATTTAGGATCCGATCGGGTATTTTAAAAATTCGGATCGAGAATTTTTGGATCCGGATAATTTTCCCAGCCCTAATCAATTTTATGCAATTAGTTATATTTTTTAAAAGGAAGATATTTACATTTTAAAGTTGCATAATATTTTTTTTTATTTTGTTTCATGTGAAGTTATTATTTTTGGAGTGTTTCATGTATGATTTTAACCATATTTATGTGTGCAATATGTTTGTGATTCCTAAGTCTATTTTTCTTTTGTTTTTTTTTAAACGATTTCCATATATAACTAGAGAGAAAGATGAAAATTTAGCCAACATATACGGCTATTGATAAGGGGTAAGCCCATTACAACAATAATAGAATTAACAATTGATCAAATTTTGTTGATTTTAAATCTATTCATGGATTGCATGTCACACAAATTCATATTTAAC
>PKML01075741.1:87241-131786 GCA_002933935.1 Eutrema yunnanense
AGTTTTTGTTTTTTGAGTTTTATAATAGTTTAACTTTGTAACTATAATAAAGTGTGTAATATATTAGTAAAACTCAAATTTTTAAATCTACTATTCTTTTAATAAATTTTGTTGATTTTTTAAGTTTTCATGATATAAATATGAAAATGATCTTTCAAATTTCTTGCATAATTTAATAAAATGTATAGTTAATATGTATATCAAAATTTTAACTAATTAAATTATGAAAATTAAATATCAATATGATGTGGCATGCATGTGTAAGATTATTTGTCTTGTTTTAGTAAACTCTTGTGGGTTTTTTTTGGATTTGTTGTGGGCCTACGAAAACTAAAACAGAGAAAGCGAGATTACAGAAATCGTAGGTATCCTGTCTAGGGTTTTGGCGGTTGCAGTCTCCGCGAGGCTTTGAGCGTTTTTGTAGAGTTTGAATTAGAGAGTGATATTCTGTATGCGGTGATTACATGGAGAGTGAACTTGAAGTGTTTGGGGCGTCTTGCTTTGGAGGAGGCGTACCTTAAATGTTTTTATTTTTTTCAATTTTGAGCAAGAGGCGTAGCTTGAAAGAATTTTTATTGTGTTCTTAATTTTTTTATTAGTTTTTTGATCATGCTAAATTGTGTGGTGACTGCTGAGGTGGCAGATGATTTGTCTTCACCAAAAGAGAGAAAAGCTTTCTTTACATATATAGATCGTTATGATCGACATTGTAACTCAACCTTGGCTGCGCAAAAACGCAGCCTCCTCTCCTTTTATCAAAATATCAATCGAATGTTTTGTTCTTGGTGACAATCAAATCATTTTCTTCTCTTTACATTCTTGTTCTTAATAAATCTCTTTAGAGCTATTTATATTTTCAGTTATATATATATATATTTATATATATATATATATATATATATCTCAATCAATAAGCTCTTTTGAGCAAATCGATCTTTGCTTTGAGATTGCTTTCATGGTATCAGAGCGCAGAAGATTTGGGATCCATGGATTTTGTCTCACCAGCTTCTAGCAAATGCTAATCAGCCTCTAGCTTTCCATACTGTCGGCTCAGATCTTATTTTTGCCCAAGTCGCTGCCTTTATAAATTATATATGAGTCATTGCTCTTTCTTCATGACCCCAAGACGGAGCCGAAGCAGTTTCGCGTCTTCCAAACGCCTCATCTGAACGGGAAACAAAACAGTTCTTCCTTCGATGGGGATCTTCGGGAAAAGAGAAACAAAAACAAAGAAGATAGAGAGTGAGCAACTTTGCAGATGACGAGGAAGATGAAGAAGAGTCATTAGACAGAAAACGAATGATTTCCGAACTTTATAATCCGAGAGATCATGGCCTGAAAATCCATCACTTTATCTACAGTAATGTATATGTCCTCTCATTTGAGACAGAACAAGTGATATTATTTGTGGTTTGAGTAGCTTGAGAAGAATGTGAAGGTTGATTGTTCATATGCTGGTTCTGCTGCCTGGTTTAGATTAAAATTGAAATCTTGAAGCTAAAATGGAATAGGCTAGGATTTGGTTTGCTACAGATGTGTTTAGGACGCTTAGTCTCTATGCAAATACAAGTATTTGCTGTGCGCACACAAGGTGTTCGGTAAAATGTCAGAGAGAATGACAGTGAGTACCATATTCATCAGACATTCAGGTTGCACCCGCCTAGATAAAGCATCAGCCACCCTATTTTCCACCCTAGGTTTGTATTCTATCGTGAAATCCAGCCTCATCAACTTAGTAGCCCATCTTTGCTGGTCAGAATTCGCAAAACGCTGTTCCAACAAATGTTTTAAAATTTTCTGATCAGTCTATCATGATAAACTTCTTACCTGTCAAATAATGCCTCCATAGCGTAACTGCCAGAACTTTAGCCAGGAGTTCTCTCTCATACACTGATTTCAGACTGCCCTTGACAGAAAATCCTTGACTGAGGAACGCAACATGTCTTTTTCCTTGAGAAAGAACAGCTCCTATACCGTTTCCTGAAGCGTCAGTTTCAATGACAAAAGGTAAATCAAAATTTGGGAGAGTGAGCACTGGAAGACATGTGACAACATGTTGAAGGGCCTGGAAAGCTGATGTTGCCTCTTCAGTCCATTTAAACGCGTTCTTTTTAAGTAAATCAGTGAGCGGTCTGGCCATCTTGCCATAGTTTTGCACAAAACGCCTGTAATAACCCGTCAGCCCTAAGAAACCCCTTAGTTCAGTTGTGTTCTTGGGCACTAGCCACTTTGTCATAGCATCAATCTTGGTGGGATCAGCTGCCACTCCTTCCCTGGAAATAATGTGCCCCAAGTATGACACTTCCGACTGACCAAAAGAGCATTTGTTCTTGTTAGCGTAGAATTTTTGCTGAACCAGAATTTGTCACACCAACTCCAAATGCTGCAGGTGATCCTCAACACATTTGCTATATATGAGAATGTCGTCGAAAAACACTTAGACAAACTGCCTGAGGTAAGGTCTGAATAAATCATTCATCACATACTAAAAGGTAGCCGGAGCATTAGTCAGCCCAAAGGGCATGACCAAAAATTTGTAGTGACCTTCATGCGTTCGAAATGCTATTTTCTCTACGTCTCTGACCTGGACACGAATCTGATGATACCCAGATTTAAGATCCAACTAGAGAAAATTGTTGCCCCTTCAAGCTCATCCAGCAACTCTTCTATGATTGGAATAGGATACCTGTCCGGAATTGTGGCCTTGTTAAGAGCTTTGTAGTCCACCCAGAAACGCCAGCCCTCATCCTTCTTTCTCACAAAAAGTACGGGACTAGAATATGGGCTGATACTTGGCCTGATAATCTGAGCTTCCATCATCTCTTGGACCAATTTTTCAATCTCATTTTTCTGGGTGAATGAGTAGCGGTATGGACGTATGTTTATTGGGGTTGTACCTTCTTGTAGAGTTATGGCATGCTCCCTGGAGCGGCTGGGAGGTAGACACTTTGGCATCTGGAAAGCTTCGGCATACTGCTTGACTAGCTCTATTATCATGTTATCTATTGGTGTCCCCTTTTTCTGATCTCTCCTTTAAATTAACAGTGCCAACAATTCTAATAAACAAGCCACATCATTGTCCTTTATAACACGTTCCATTGAATTCAGGGAGACTTGTGCTCTAGTTAGAGTGGGATCTCCAACTATAGTAACCCACTGATGTTGCAATCTGAAACTCAGTGTGTGAGCTCCCCAATTGATCCTTGTATCCCCTAGTGTAGCCAACCAAGAATACCCCAATACCACATCAGTTGTGCCCATATCAAATAATCGAAAATCCTCCATCAATTCAATTCCCTGAATAGCTATGATCACCCCTGAACATTTGCATGCACTAGATAATATTTGACCACCCCCTACACGGACCCCAACACCTCGGGTCTCAGTTATTGGTAACTCACAGCTTCGTGTAACATGTTCTGAAATAAAACTGCTAGTAGCGCCATATTCAATCAGAACAATGACTTCCTTTCCAGCTCTATGACCCTTCATCTTCATTGATCTTTCAGCTGTCAAGCCTACCATCGATTGCAAGGACAGTGTGACTAGTTCTTGTACATCCTCGACACCAGTGTTTTCTGCCATCATTTCCTGATCATCCTCACACGTATCTTCCGTTTCTAACCCTTCATCCACAGCTAAACACTTAAAGGTGTGTGTCTTGCATCTATGGCCAGGGAAAAACTTTTCTCCACAGCGGAAACACAATGATCTATCCCTACGGTCATTTCTGTTTGCATCAAAAGATCTCCTAGGTGGTGTGTTTTCTGTCACCTGAGCAGGACTCATTTTCACTCGATCTTCCCTGATTTCCCAGAAGCGGAGCCGAGTTGTTGATAAGCTTAAATGTAATACCCTAAAGTAGTAACTGCTTTGTAGATTGTAATACTTAGGGGTCGAATTCACAGAGACTCAAGAATCACACAATAGATTTTAAGGGTTGAGTTAAGCTAAGTGATCAATGTAATTGAAAGCAATAACGTTGATTAAACTTGTTGTAAATTCGATAGAGGAAAGATATGTTCAGAGTATTTCTCAGGAAATCAATGAATGCAGACAAACTAACTAGTCATGGTTCCGGTTCTGCACGGTTCTTGAACTCAAATCACTAAGCTATAATTAACCAACTGTCGTTGCGAGAATTATCTAAGTCTAAATCCCATAATTCCAAATCTCTTTGCAAATCCTAAAGATCTAAACCAGCTTTAAAGTTCAGGTTTGATACGTTCACAAAACAACTAAACCAAATCTCTTTGCGGATAGCTATTTTGCTCACCCTAAGTTCTGTCAGATTATCAATTGCACTGTCGTGCCTAATCGATTAACATAAAATCTAAGTTCTAGATTCCTCAACCTAGAATTAGTTTTGAGAACAACCTATGATGAAGAACTAATTCAGATTATGAACCCTAATCAACCAATTAACCTAACATTCAAAGAGATCCTTTATATGAGAACCCTAAACCTAAACGAGATCTACTCAGACATGATCAATGGAACATAAATCATAGATGAATAGAATTGCATTAAAAAAATCAATAAGAAACAAGGGTTCAGAGTTGTCTCCCAAAAACCCTGGAACAAATTACTCTGAAAGTATCAAAAATAAAATAAAGCTTAGCCAACAAAAGTGGCTGAAAAACCTAATTTATAATCTAAAACACGTTTTAGGGCTTCTAGTTTTCTGGACCAAGGTGCAAACTTTAAACTTGTAAAAAGTCACGTTTCCTTCTTCCTGAAGTCGGTATTGGTCGACACCATTAGTATCGATCGATACCAAGCTTGCGTGTCGACTCTTCTGCTCGCCAGACTATACTGTTTTCACGAAAACTGGCATAACGTTTGATCGCACCCCTGGAATGGCCTCAAACCACTTCCAAACGAAAGCTAATCCATTGATCTATCTTGTATCCAAATTTGAACTCAATCCATCGGTGGAAAGTTCTGCAACGAATGCCAAATTTCTGACGTCTCTGCATGACTCTGCATCTCCATATGCTCATTTTCACCCAAAACGGCTCATTTTCACCCAAAACGGCTCATTTTCTTCCAAAGTCACCTAAAACATGAAAAGACTCGAAAAGACTCCAAAATACTAGAAAGACTCTATAAATAAGACCTATATCATGGCTAAAAACGGGTAAAAACCATGATATGTCAACTCCCCCAGACTTAGCATTTCCTTGCCCTCAAGCAAACAGAAAGCTAAACAAGAGAAAGAGTTTGAAAAACACGGAGACTCACTTGTTCTTGAAATATTGCAATGACCCTTTTTTTAGTGCTCCACATATCACGTAACCAGTTCCAAATCTAGCCACCATGTACTTCTCCGTAGATATTCGCAGCTTCCTAGACTACACACATTATTTCACAGCATTGTCCAATAAAGCCCTCATCGCCAGTTTTATTGCTGTAATCAATGCCAAGAACCTTGTACACTCTTTCCCATACAATATCATGAAAAAAGAACCACCTAATTTTCACACTTTTTGGTATTGGTTCCTCTCCCCCATACTTATTTCACATCATGTTCTCTTGCATAGCATATACATATTAAGGTTTGAAACGCCAGTATTGATGCTGTTTGCCACCGAATCCCCAGTTCTTCCCTCTCTACGTATCAAAGGTGTAGGCGAATAATGGTATCACAGGAAATTTTCCTAACCTCGCTTCCACCTTTGTGTGATCATTCCTTCTAAGTAGAATAATGGGATCGCCAAAAAATTTTCTAACCCTCTACTCAGAAGAAAATCATTTCATCTTTTCATGCTTTTTTCTATTAACTTGTAACAAGGGAGAGGAATACCATTACTTTCTACACATGGGTTGCTTTGTCAGATATGAATGAGGAATAAAGTTCTATGAACATCAACGACATCGATGAAGTGCAAAAATTAGCTCAGGCTTTAACGGATTATGCTGGAAACATGAGCGTTTTCTAGTAACTGGTCAGCTTTTGGATTTTTCATTAGTCTGATCTAGAACTGATTCTGTAACAGTGGTCACTTAGAAGCAAGGTCAGAACAATAGATTCAAGAAAAATATCATCATCTCCAACAAGTTTTTACTCAATAAAACAAATTTTGACTCAAAAACGACTGACTCTAAGAAAATAAAACACAATGTCAGCAACTACCTCCCCCAGACTTAAACAACACTGTCCCCAGTGTTATCTAGCCCAAAGGCGGTAAAAGAAATTATAACAACCAAGTGAATGCGTGAAAATCAGAGAAGTTACCTGAATGGAGTACGGGTGTCGACTGAGACACAACACTGGTTTCGAGCGATACCAAGCTTAGGTCGACACAGAGACTCTTCGACATTGATGCATGTGGTGTCATGTTTGTCCCAGTGGGTTGCCTCCACGCTCAACACACTATTTATTTATTTATATTTTTTTTTGGTGTGGTGTCGACCAACACCACTCTGGTGTCGCTCGACACTGAGCCTCTTCGCACCTGATTCACATAAAACACAAAAAACCAAAAATAAAAATCAAAAGAAGTAAAAAAACTTATGTACAGACTCACCACTGGGTTGCCTCACACCAAGCGCTTGTTTTTAGTCACTAGCTTGACTTTGGCTCAGTTGATCAGTCAGGAGAAAATTTAGAACTTACTTCCAGGCAAGTTCTATAACTAGGTACTTCCAGCTTCAATGTTCTGCTCAACATGCTCTCCATAACCTCATTTCCTTTCTTTTTCAGCTCCGAAGTAAGAATAACTCTAGCCTTAGAGAATGGTTTTGAGGTTCCTGTGCACTTCACCTTATACTCAATCGAATCTCCATCACACTTCTTAGGGATGAATGTCATATAGGCAGCACCCTTGACTCTTTTGTTCTTCACCTTCATCTTTGCCTTAGCCGTTTTGATGTCTTTCTTGGTGATGATAGAAGGACCATCTAAAATGTCTATGGCATTTGGCTCATCATAAGGCTCGTCCAAAAGATCAACCATCAATGGCTCTCCTGTAATAACGGTGATGGAAGAGATATGTGTGGGAGCTCTTCCAAAGGGAATGGCTTTGTAGGATATCTCCTTGTCAATGTATGAGAACAAGATCCTCTTACTGGGCGTGTCTATAACTGCACCAACTATAGCCATGAACGGTCTTCCCAGAATCAAAGGCGTACTAGATCTTGTACTCATCTCCACAACCTGAAAATCAACAGGAACCAGGCAATCTCCTACTTTAACAAGCAAATCAGGGATTGTACCGTATGGAACTGAGGTGGAAGAGTTCGCGAATGCGAGAGTCATCGTAGGAGATCTTATATCAGCAATTCTCAACCTCTCTACAATTGCCTTTAACATGACATTGACGCTAGACCCTGAATCAACGAGAGACTCTTTGAATTTAATTCCAGAGATAGAGCATGGAACTGAAAATTTTCCTCGGTCTTCCCTCTTAGTCAACTGCTTCATTGGTGGTGCTGCGCTTCTTGCTTTGATGAAGAGTGCCTTGATCTCTTCTAGAGTTTTTCTACAATCTTGAAAGTGACAAAACAAAGGGCGGTATTCCAAAGCTTCTTTAAAAGACATAGTATGGGGAACTCTCCTTACCATCTTCTCAAAATCAAGCAACTTCTCTGCAGTAATGGGAGCTCTGAGATGGTTAGGTAGTCTAGGATATGGCACCTTAGGTTTTTAAACTCTCTCCTCAACAATCTTTGTTGTTTTCATAATTTCCAGCTCAGTCTGCGAGGGGTGTCGACCGACACCAGATTGGTGTCGATCGACACAAGGCGCATGTGTCGTCTCTTCAGGTAGGTGTCGATCGATACCAACAATGGTGTCGATCGACACAGACGTATCAGGCTCAAAATCACCTTCAACCTCTTCTATCTCCACGAATTTTTCTGCATTCAAACCCTTTTCTACCACTGCAGTGACATCTTTAGCACTTCTTAAGGTGATTGCATTGACGTATTCATTATTTGAATGAACCATCTTTCCCTTAACAGCTGCTGCAGTCTGAGCTATTTGAGTTTTCAGCATCTTCTGATGAATACTGAGAGACTCAATTTTCCCATTCAGGTATGTGTACATAGCATCCATCTTCCCATTGAAATCCACGGTCATCTTTTGCTGTCCCTCAAGAATCTGTTCTAGCATAGATTCAACTTTTCTTTCAGGAGTTTTGGGTGGTGGAGATTAGTAGGACGAATTTCCATAGGTTCTAAAACCAGCTGGGTTGACTTCAGATTTGTATCCTCCTTGCTGAGCATTGTTGGTGAAGTTTCGGTTGTTGTTTTGCTGGTATTGATTTCTCTGACCTTGAAAACCAGAACCACCAATGTAGTTAACACCTTTCACTTCATCCTCATTGAAGTCCTCAACCTTATCAGCAAAATGAACAGCCTTCATCGTCTTTCCCATCAAGAGTTTGTGCACTGAATCCAACTTAGCTTGAACCTCAACAATCTACGATCCATCCATGCTCCCAGTCTGCTTCCTTCGCTCAAAGTCTACATTCTTGGTACTATTGCTAGATGCAAAGTTCTCAATAAGCACATAAGCATCGTCAGGATACCTGGTGTTGAAGTTCCCATTACTCGCAGCATCTAAGGCCATCTGATACCTCCAATCAATCCCTCTGAAGAATATACCCAGCAACTGAACGTTAGTGAACACGTGGTGTGGACAATCTCACTGATATGATCTGAATCTGATCCAAGCAGCCTTGAATGCCTCAGTTGATCCTTGAGCAAATTAGGAGATCTTATTCCTGAGCTCCTCGGATCTTGCATCATCATAGAAATTATTTAGGAAGGCATTCTTAGTCTCCTCCCAAGTAGTCAGTTATCCAGGGGCAACTGCTTAAGCCAATGAGCTGCATCTCCACCAAGAGAGTATGGGAAAAGCTTACAGAAGAGGAAATCATTAGACACTCCATTGTATGTGATGCTAGTAACCAAGTCCTCAAACTTCTCAAAGTGATCCATGGGGTGTTCATGAGAAAGACCGTGAAAAAGGTGCTGACCCACAAGAGTGAAGTATGCAGGTTTCAGCTCAAAGTAATTCCTCTGAAAAGCAGGAGGGCGAATCGCTGATCGATTGGCATATAATTGATCAGGCCTGTTGTACTCACCAATCGTTCTACCGCGATCAACCGCATCATTATCAACATTCACAACAACTGCAGAGACAATGATGTTTCCATCCCCATCAAGTCGTTGCCATCTCTCATTGCACAATTGACCCTCTTGGTCTCTCAAAGCTCCAGCATCATCACGAGTCAATACCACTGGATTGTTCATCTATGCTGGCTTCTTTGTTTTCCAGTTTGTGCGTTCCAAGTTTGCTAGCCCCTTGTTGGAAAGATTGACTAGCTGAGTGCTCTTGTTCCTCATGGTTTCGCGAGTGGGCATACACCTGAAACACATTAGACAAGGCACGTAAGTAATCAAAAAAAAAATTGAGTATCGACCGACACTGTGTGGTGTCGATCGATACCAACAAAATTAAACGACGAGTATCGACCGACACTGACTAGTGTCGATCGATACACGGGATTAGTAGAAATTCTTCGCTCAAATCTAATGGCGAATTTAGAATCCCCAGCAACGGCGCCAAATTTGATAAGCTCAAATGTAATACTCTAAAATACTAACAGCTTTTTCGATTGTAATACTTAGGAGTCGAATCCACCGAGACTCAAGAATCACACAATAGATTTTAAGGGTTGAATTAAGCTAAGTGATCAATGTAATTGAAAGCAATAACGTAGATTAAACTTGTTGTAAATTCGACGGAGGAAAGATAGGTTCATGGTATTTCTCAGGAAATCAATGAATACAGACAAACTAACTAGTCAGGGTTAAGGTTATGCACGGTTCTTGAACTCAAATCACTAAGCTATAATTAACCAACTGTCGTTGCGAGAATTATCTTAGTCTAAATCCCAGAATCCCAAATCTCTTTGCAAATCCTAAAGATCTAAACCCGCTATACTGTTCAGGTTTGATACGTTCACAAAACAACTAAACCAAATCTCTTTGCGGATAGCTATTTTGCCCACCCTAAGTTCTGTCAGATTATCAATTGCACTGTCGTGCCTAATCCATTAAACTAAGATCTAAGTTCCAGATTCGTCAACCTAGAATTAGCTTTGAGAGCAACCTATGGTGAAGAACTAATTCAGATTATGAACCCTAATCAACGAATTAACCTAACATTCAAAGAGATCCTTTATGAGAACCCTAAACCTAAAAGAGATCTATTCAGACATGATCAATGGAACATAAATCATAGATGAATAGAATTGCATAAAAAAATCAATAAGAAACAAAGGAGATATGACGTTCCATTAACCGTGAAGCACTTTTCAGCTCTGAATATCCAATCGTCTGGGTTTGTTCCCTCATAATTTGGTAGATCGATGTGTTGTGAAGGAGAAACCGACTTCATTTCACGGATCGGAGATACCATACCTTCTGGGTTGTGGATCGGAATCGAGAGAGCCGGTAATGGTAAGATCCCATATCTCCTGGGTGGGTTACTGGGTGTGAGAAATCTGATCGAAGATGAAGATGCGTTTGCTAGTGTTTGGGTCTGACTGCCTTCGCCGACTTGAGCCGTCTTCACACACGCTTGCACTGGCTCTTGTGACTGACTCTCATCGCCTATCTGCTTTGGTTTCAGGTACTGCTGAAACGCCTCACGCAACCACGCTAGCTGTTCCTTCATGTATGTTGAGTCCAACATGATTTTCTCGGTGGTCTGGGTTAGCATGGCGACTTACTCTTCCAGCGCCGCGAATCTGTCCCGTAGCTCAGGATTCTCCAAAGCCTTGTCGATCTTTGGAGCCATCTTTCGAAACTTGGCTCTGATACCAACTTGGTATGCCTGAGCTGAGAATCAATGAGCGTAGAGAAAAGAGAAGGAAGAAGAAGGGAGAAAGGGGGAGAACGAGAGAAAGATGAGAGAAATTATAGATCTGTATTTTCATCCCCGTCCCCAAAATGAGGAGTCATAAGTTTAATACAATGATACTTGCTAAACGACAAAATAAACAAGATACGAAATAGGCTGAGATATTTATTTATCATATTACGAATACTCTTACTCTAGAGTCTTCTTCTTAGCAACTTACTCTTCTCCTTACTCAGTCAATCCCTCGATTACAACTTTGTTCCATTCAAACCATCTAGCCTTCCTTCCTGTAGTTCTCTGTTTCTGCATTCAAACCCTTTTCTACCACTGCAGTGACCTCTTTAGCACTTCTTAAGGTGATTGCATTGACGTATTCATTCTGCGAATGAACCATATTTCCCTTGACAGCTGCTGCAGTCTGAGCTATTTGAGTTTCCAACATCTTCTGATGAGTGATGAGAGACTCAATTTTCCCATTCAGATCTGCATACGTGGCTTCCATCTTCTCATTAAAGTCTACTGTCACCTTCTGCTGTCCCTCAAGAATCTGTTCCAGCATAGATGCAACTTTGCTTTCAGGAGTTTTGGGTGGTGGAGATTGGTAGGACGAATTCCCATAGGTTCTATTGTAGCCACTGCTCTGAATTGGTTTCTGTAGATACTGATTTGTTTCAAAACCAGCTGGGTTGACTTCAGACTTGTACCCTTCTTGCTGAGCATTGTTGGTGAAGTTTCGGTTGTTGTTTTGCTGGTATTGATACCTTTGACCTTGAAACCCTGCTCCACCAATGTAGTTAACGTCTTCCACTTCATCTTTTTCGAAATTCTTGACATCAGCAGCAAAGAGTACATCCTTCTTTGTCTTTCCCATCAACAAATTGTGCATCGAATCCAGCTTAGCCTTCACCTCTGCGATTTGACTGCCATCCAAGTTACCAGCTTGCTTCTTGCGCTCCATGTATGCATTCTTGGTACTATTGCTAGAAGCCAAGTTTTCGATAAGCACATAAGCATCTTCAAGATATCTAGTGTTGAAATTCCCATTACTCGCAGCATCCAAAGCCATCTGGTACCTCCAATCAATCTCTCTGAAGAAAATCCACAACAACTGAACCTTAGTGAACCCGTGATATGGACAATCCCTCTGATATGATCTGAAGCTAATCCAAGCAGCTTTGAATGCCTCAGTCGCTCCCTGAGAAAATAGGGAGATCTTATCCCTAAGCTCCGTGGATCTTGCATCATCATAGAAATTGTTTAAGAAGGAATTTTTAGTCTCCTCCCAGGTAGTCAGTGATCTAGACGGTAACTGCTTAATCCAATAAGCTGCATCTCCACCAAGAGAGTATGGGAAGAACTTACAGAAGAGAAAATCATTGGACACTCCATTGTATTTGATGCTAGTGACCAAGTCCTCAAACTTCTCAATGTGATCCACGGGGTGTTCATGAGAAAGACCATGAAAAGGGTGCTGACTCGCAAGAGTGAAGTATGCAGGTTTCAGCTCAAAGTCATTCCTCTGAAAAGCAGGAGGGCGAATCGTTGATCGATTGGCATAGAACTGATCAGGCATGTTGTACTCACCAATTGTTCTACCACGATTAACCACAACATTCCCCTCATTGCCGCTCGCAGCTGGCGGGGCAATCTCATCAACAACAACTGGAGGGGCAATGGCGTTTCCATCTCCATCAAGTCGTTGCCCTCTCTCATTGCACAAATGACCCTCTTGGTCTCTCAAAGCTCCAGCATCATCACGAGTCAATACCACTGGATTATTCATCTCTGCTGGCCTCTTTGTTTTCATGTTTGCACGTTCCAAATTTGCTAGCTCCTTGTTGGAAAGAATAACTAGCTGAGTGCTTTTGATCCTCCGGGTTTCGCGAGTGGGCATACACCTGAAACACAAAAGACAAGGCATGCAAGTAACAAAAATAACGATGAGTATCGACCGACACTGGATGGTATCGATCGACACTATCGAACTTAGTCGAAATTCTAGACTAAAATCTAATGGCGAATTAAAAGTCCTCGGCAACGGCGTCAAATTTGATAAGCTTAAATGTAATACCCTAAAGTACTAACAGCTTTGTCGATTGTAGTATTTAGGAGTCGAATCCATAGAGACTCAAGAATCACACAATAGATTATATAGGTTCAAATTAAGCTAAGTAAATCAATGAAATAAGAAAGTAGTAATGTAAATTAAAGGGTTGTAAATTCAATAGAGAGAAGATAGGTTCAGGGTATTTCTCAGGAAATAAGAGAATGCAGATAAACTAATCAGTTAGGATTCAGGTTAAGACCGGTTCTTGAACTCAAATCACTAAGCTATAATTAACCAACTGTCGTTGCGAGAATTATCTAAGTCTGGATCTCAGAATTCCAAATTTCTTTGCAAATCCTAAATACTAAACTAGCTTTAAGTCCAAGTTCGATATGTTCACAAAAAAACTATACCAAATCTCTTTGCAGATAGTTATTTTGCTCACCCTAGGTTCTATCAGATCATCAATTGCACTGTCGTGCCTAATCGATTAACCTAAGATCTAAGTTCCAGGTGATCAATCCAGAATTAGCTTTAAGAACAACCTATGGTGAAGAACTAATTCAAATTATGAACCCTAACCAACTAATTAACCTAACATTCAAAGGGATCCTTTATTGAGAACCCTAAACCTAACATGAGATCTACTCAGACATGGAGATTGAAACAAACAACATGATTGAATAAATCTCTGAAATTAATAATAAAGGAGAAAGAAAACAAGGGTTCAAAATCTTCTCTCGGACGAACAGAGTTTCAGACTTGTCTCCCTCAAAGCTCTCTCATACTTGTCTCCCTCAAAGCTCTCTCAACCAAATCAAATGTAAAATAAAGTTTAGGCAAAAAATTATAAGCTAAAACACGTTTTGGGGATTCTTGTAAATAATAAAGACTTCTGGACCAAAGTGCAAATTCTTCAGACTTGTAAAAAGTCACGTTTCCTTCTTCATGACGTCGGTGTCGACCGACATCAGATGGTGTCGTTCGACACAAGGACTCTGTGTCGTCAGTATCGACCGAACCAGGTTGTATCGCTCGACACAAGGACCATAATGCTATGAAAATTAGTACGAGATTTTAAAGCGCCGATTATATTCTATGAAAATTAGTACGAGATTTTGATCGTATTGAAGAAGATGTCTCGAATTCAGTGAAGCATTTACAAAAGGTATGTTTTAATTAAATAATTTTCAGAATTTTCTTTTCATTTGATTTATAGATTTTTAACATTTGAATAACATTTTGTGTTGTTATTATCAATGAATTTTCTCTGATTTTATTTTCTCCAATTTTTGTATGTTCTTAATTTTTCTTTGTGTTAGTTGTCTTTGATTAGATTCATGTTTAGGTTAGGTAAAAAAATTCATGTAAACTTCATAAATATCAATTTTAAAGAAGAAATGTTTTTTTTTTGGGAAAATATATCATCTTATTTTGACATTAGTAAACCAGAGAATTCCAATTTGAAGAAAAAAANATGTCAAGAATTGCATCGGTACGCCAGACACCGATGCAAGTGACCGATGGAAGTTCTGCGAAATCTGAGAGTGCATCGGTGCGTGACATCGGGCTGTTGCCGACCGGCCCGATGGGACCTGTTGAAGACCCAATTCTCTATAAAACCCATAAAACCTAATTTTCATGTTAAGCTTTATTTTCCCTAGAGTTGAGTTTTCTCCCAAACTCTTCTTATGATGATTTGGGATGGATCTTCATCATTCATGCCACTCTAGTGAAGGATTCTTCAATCTATCTTTATATTATGTTTATTTAATCTTTGTTCTCTATCTTTATGTTTCTTTTTCTCTTGTGTTCTTCCTTGTTCTTATAAGTTGACCTTTTTGTTGGATTTTGGATTTTGCTTGATTTGGATGGTTTGATGGTTGATTATTGATGTTTAGGACTAGATAAACATTTGTTCTCATGTTAGGAGGGATCTTAATGCTAGAATTGAATTGACAACTCATTTCTAGAACTTAAGACATTTCTCGCCCGGAAGGTGTTCAATGAAATGTCTAGAAAACTTCTAAGCATGCAATTCAATTCTTAGCCAATGGAAATTGATGATTAAGGTGAATTGTTGACTTGTATGGACTAATGCTTAATGATTATGGATCATTTAGTTGCGAACGGAAGTTCTTGATAACAAGATGATTTGTAAATGAATTAGTATCATGGAAGTGAACTAATCTACTTGTGTGACCCATGTCATAAGAATGAATGTGCATTGAATGTTTATGCATCTTTAGTCAATGGTTGATTGATGGTTAGATGATGATGATTTAGGATGATCTTGGATGAGTCTTTCACTTAGGTTGGTTCTCAATGCTAGATTTGACATGATAAACCGAAACCTAGTACTACACCTTATATTAGTTAGATTTTTGGTCTCATCCCATGCATTAGGGATAGATTCGAGTAAACGGTGTTAGTACTAGATTAGGATTGTTCATTCGTTTCTAGATCTTAGGCATTTCACTCATGACCCGAGTTTAAATGAATTGCTTGAACCGAACATTTTGTGAGCTATGCATATCCTAGCCAATGGAAGTTGATGTTTAGGATGTTAGTGAACTAATTGGAATTGTTTCTTAATGCTTGTTGATTATTTAATCACAAATGGAAATTTGTTCTTGATTAGATAATTAACAAAATGATTAGTGCCATGGAAATGGATTACACTAGTAGAAATTTTTCGTATAGCCACGAAAGAGCCACGGTCAATTCGTGGCTTTTTATAATTTAGCCACGAAAAAGACACGAAAAAGCCACGAAATCAAAAACTATCAAAAGCGTGACTATTTCGTGGCTTTTTCGTGGCTAAAATAGCCACGAATTAGTCATGCATTTTTCGTGGCTAAATTTGCCACGGTTTTGCCACAATATATTAGTAACTATAGAGCCACGAAACGTGTATGTGACTAAACCGTGGCTAGTTATGCCACGATTTAACCACATATATTCCGTGGCTAGCCCTCACCGACAGAAAACATCACATCTATCAAAATACAGTAGACGAATATATTCCAAAGCTAGCCACGAAATCTAAACGTGGATATTTCGTGGCTTTTTATTAGTCACGAAAATAAAAAAGTGACTAATTCGTGACTATATTTTAGTCATGGAAATTAAAACGTGACTAATTCGTGACTATATTTCAGCACAAGAAAACAAACATCACGTATGTCCACCGGATATTCATTCAATCTTATCATCTTTATTACATCTCGTGACTATATTTTTCATCTTTTATAAAACCAACGTTCTCTACTAACATATTTCATTTTCTCTTCCATTGTATTCGCTTCTCAAACATTTTTTATTTTTTTTTAACAAGCTGATCAAGCCTTCAATTCCTTCAATTCTTCTAAATGTCTCATTTTTTTCAATCAAGAGAGTGGATGGATCGACATATTGATCCAATACGAAATTGTGTATCAGAAGAGTTTATAAAGGGGATTAACGTATTTCCTGCATTTGCTTGTAATCAAGCGTCTTACCAAGAAAGACACACTTTATTGTGTCCTTGTGCGCGGTGTAAGAATCGGAAGCAGCGTGATGCAAGAACTGTATCTAGTCATCTTTTTCGAGTGGGATTTAAGGGAAATTACTATGTTTGGTCGAGCCATGGAGAAAGTTGTTATGATGTTGGCGAATCCTCGAGGACAAGGCATTGTACCGGTGAAGAAGCAACGTGGGATGAGCAAGCTACAAATTTTCAAGTTCCGGTAGATACGTACGAGTATTTTCCATATGCAAATGTTAACGAGGGACAAGACGCGGCGTCGCCTCATGCATTGGAGAATATGATGGAAACAACCAATGAAGAGCCATATCATGATAGCGTTTTTCGAACTTTTGAGGCCGCCAACCAACCCCTTTACGACGGATGTGCTGAAGGAATTTCTCAATTATATGTGGCTTCGCGTATGATGAAAGCAAAAACCGATTATAATTTGGCAGAGGCATGCGTGGATGAGATATCGCAGACTTTCAAAGATGTTCTGCCCAAGCCAAATAAAGCTCCAGCATCATACTACGAGACGAAGAAGTTGACACGAGCACTTGGACTACCTGTATATAAGATTGATGTTTGCGAGGATAATTGCATGCTCTTTTGGAAGGGGGAAGATCGAGAGTTGTTGTGTTGTCGGTTTTGTGGTAAAGATAGATACCACCCGAACAATGGAAAAGGTAAAAATCGACCTAAGCAAAGAATGTTTTATATGCCGATTACAGAGCGGTTGAAGCGACTATACCAATTAGAGACGACTGCATCTCATATGCGATGGCACGCTGAACATAAGTCTCCTGAAGGGGAAATGCATCACCCGTCTGATGGAGCCGCATGGAAGCATTTTAATGAGGTATATCCTAATTTTGCTGCTGAAAGTCGCAATATTTATCTAGGCTTATCAACAGATGGATTTAATCCTATTGGTATGAATGGTGAGGCACACTCGGTTTGGCCAGTGATTGTAACCCCTTATAATTTACCCCCCGGCATGTGCATGAAAAGGGAATTTTTCTATCTGTCGGTACTAGTTCCTGGGCCAAAACATCCAAAGAAAAGTCTAGATATTTACCTTCAACCGTTGATTGAAGAATTGCAGAGCCTGTGGAGTGACGGTGTGGAAACCTATGATATTTCGAGGAAAAACCAATTCACAATGCGAGCTGCGTTGATGTGGACAATCAGTGACTTTCCGGCATATGGCATGTTGTCTGGTTGGATGACGCATGGCCGTTTAGCTTGTCCATATTGTCTAGATGAGACAAAATCGTTTTGGTTACCAAATGGAAGGAAACATAGTTGGTTTGATTGCCACAGAATGTTTTTGCCTCAAGATCATCCTTACAGGCGAAATGTTCAAGCGTTTACACGGGGCAAAACAATAACAGATGATCCCCCACCATGGTTGAATGGAGAGGAAATTCTTCGAGAAAGAATATACAACATTATGGGGTTGTCCAGAACAGTCGATTGTGGAGGAAACGGTCACGAGAAGCCGGCTCGAACTATATCTGGCTACGGAGATACTCATAATTGGGTGAAAAGAGTATCTTTTGGGAGTTACCGTACTGGGAAAACCTTCTTCTTCGACACAACCTTGATTTCATGCACGTTGAGAAAAATTTCTTCGATAATCTCATCAACACGGTGTTGAATGTTCCAGGAAAGACGAAAGATAACCTTAAATCGAGGATGGATCTCCCAGCACTATGTAGAAGACAAGAGTTACATATTAACCGAGATGGAACAATGCCTGTGCCAATATTTAGGTTGTCGAACGAAGGAAAAAGACATTTCCTGCTATGGATGAAAAATGATATAAAATTCCCAGATGGATATGCGTCAAAGTTTAGTCGTTGTATAGACGAAAACAATTTGAAGCTATCAGGGCTGAAAAGTCATGATTGTCACGTCATCATGCAACGACTTCTCCCATTTGCATTTTCGGAACTCCTTCAAAGAAATGTACACACGGCAATTTCAGGTAGTTTATAGTTTATTATTTATTTTCATGATATTTATACTTTCATTGATAAATGATAATAAGTGTTATTCTATATGTGTGTAGAAATTGCACTCTTCTTTCGGGATATCTCAGCGAAGACCTTACGGAACGAAGATGTTGCTCTTTTGAAAGAAAATATCGCGGTGAAGCTTTGTAATTTGGAGAAGATATTTCCTCCATCGTTCTTTGATGTTATGGAACATCTTCCTGTGCACTTGCCTGATGAAGCTGCTTTAGGTGGTCCTGTCCAATATAGGTGGATGTATCCGTTCGAGAGATACATGTATCATCTAAAGAAGAAAGTTAAAAACAAGGCACGTATTGCGGGTTCGATTGTTGCACAGTGTTTGAATGAGGAGATTTCAAATGCATCTGCAAATTATTTTGGAAATCCAGAAGTTATAGATGAAGCTGCAGTACCTGGAGATATTCGATTTATATATTTTTATCCAAATGTGCCGAGCTTGTTCTACCATGAAGGTCGAGTTAGTGGGAAACCCACTAATGGATGGTTCACAGATGATGACTACAATGTGCTCCAGACGTTTATGCTGCTTAATTGTGAAACATTTGTGCCCTATGAAAGGTATTATTTTCAATTTCTAGACAAACTTATTTTGATAAGTTTGATGTCTCTTGTTTATACTTATGTGCGTATTTAATTTCATAACTTACACAGGATGTTTGAAGATTATATGACAAAGCGTATCCCGGAAATTACTAGTAATGCCCTGCAATTAGCGAAAGACCAACACTTTGCCGAATGGTGTAAAGACTATGTGAGTTTAATTAAGTGATGATCATTGTTATTATTATACGAATTCTAATTACTAATTAGAAATTATTATCTATTATATTTCATTTGTAGATTAACGATGCTACCGAGTCATATGAATTTCCCTTGTGGATGTTGGATTTCGTACAAGGTCCGATGCGTAATTATACATCTTGGCCTATATATTTCTCACGAGGATACTGCTTCCACACGCATAAGCATGGCCAAGATAAAAAAACTCAACACTACGGTGTCTATGTTCGCGGAACCACCGAGACTGATTATTACGGGCTCATAGAAGAGATAATGATGATTAAGTACCATGGCGCGGTCGGTCTAAAGGCCATGATTTTCAAATGCAAGTGGTTTGACACAACAGAAGGTCGTGGAATGCGCAAACATCCATCAGGTATCATCGATGTATCTCCGCGGAGACAATACGAGAAATATGATCCTTTTATATTATCTGGTAACTGTGATCAAGTATGTTTCATTCCTTATCCGCGTGTGCGTCGTACCGTAGCAAATGATTGGTGGGCTTGTACGAAAGTTATGCCACGAGGGGTTCGTGAAACATCTGAAGTTGCTCTAATTGCGTTACAAGATGATACAGACAACCAAGTTGTAGCACCAAGTGCAATGCTGCGAATTGAATCGCATGTCGTGGAAGATGTTTCAGATTATGATACGTTACCCGTGTGTCCTCCCAATGACGAATACATATCTGAAGACGAAGTAGAGTATTTGTGTGAGGACTCCGATTCTGATACCGATTCCGATTCTGGTTATGTTTAATTATAGTTTCGAGCACATGTATAATTAAACTTTGTCTTTCTATATATTATATCATTAAGGGTGTATTAAATAATTTGAGTTAAATGGCCATAATCCAAACTTCCATCTTATATTATTTGTCTTAAACATATTCCAACAACTCAAACCTGATGAATCCCTTAGATTAATTTGGTAAAAATTCTCAACTGGGTTTAAATCTATCTAATCTATTAAAACAAAGACACTTTTTTGTGTCCAAACAGAAAAAATGCATATAAATCTATTTTGTTTCTGGATAGCTACTATTTGAGTTTCCAAACAAATATTTTTGGTTCAATATAAATAAAAATGTATTTTAATTTATAGTAAAATTTAAATCCAAAAATTAAAATATTAATTTAGATTAATTTGAATTTCCTAAAATATAGGTTAGATTACTTACAAAAAAATCATAAAATCAGTTATTATTGTATTTTTTTTTTATTGCAACCACATCTATTGGGTTTGAAATTAAACCAAACAAATTTGGTTTTTGCCACCAAAAAAATTGGGTTTTACCACCAAAATATTTGGTTTTTGCCACCAAAACAATTGGATTTTGCCACCAAAACAATTGGGTTTTGCCACCAAAACAATTGGTTTTTGGCGAGGATTTGGTTTGTAGAAACCAAACCATTTGGATTTCATATAACACTTAGAAAAAATTATTAACTCTCAAATTGCCCTATAACACAAAACTTAGAAAAAAAAAAAACCCTCGCTCTCAATTCTCTTCCCCCTCGAGCCGCCATGGCTTCCTCCGGCCAAAACTCCCACCATCGTCATGCACGTACGTCTCTGCCGGGTACGTTTGCTCCTCCTCTTTCTCCAGAATTGTTTGTTCTCTTTGCAATTGTTTTAGTGTTTGGGTATTGTCTAGGGTTTGGAATTGGGGGTTTCGAACTGGGTTTAGATTTTCTCCTTGGCCTCACGCTTAGGTGTTTGCAATTGTTTTAGTGTTTGGGTATTTTCTCCTTCTCCTTGGCCTCACTCTTTCTCCATCTTTTTTCTAGCCAAAAGTTCATTTCTTTTTCTCGCCAAAAGTTTCTCTTCTGTTCTGGCTTGTTGTGTTTCCTTTGACTTTTCTTCTGTTTCATGTTTGTGATCGTCTATGCCTTGTGATGTTCCTTTTCGGCCTGTGATTTGGCTTTCCAGTTTTATGTGCTCGGGGAACTTTCTGGTACCCTTCTGTTTGAGAATCGGGGATGTCAAATTGATGGTTATATGCTTGTCAGTTTTGCTTTGCCAAAGACTTAATGTTAATTGAAATATCTTTTGACAGGTCTTCTAAAACACACACACAGTCACGTAGAAGACTTGTTGTGTTTGTGTTTGTAAATTTGTATAGTAGAAACGTTTTGTGTTTGTAAATCTGTATTGAAATGACTTATGTCTTGGTGGTTAGTTTGCTTCTATACTCAAGGGCATATGAAAATATATTTTCAAATTCTCTTGCTTGATACTTGTTTCACGATTTTCCATGTCTTTATGCTGAAGCTTCTTCACTTAATTTCCTTTAAATTGTCTGTTTTTCTTATCATTAATTCTTAATGTGTAATGACATGTATTTTGTATAATTCCAGATATGCAACAAAGAAGGCCTCCAACGGTTTCAGCTTCAGGTCCTGCCATGCCACCAGGAGCTATTGGATCTACAAGCGCTGCATCTTCAGCTGCAAACAACTACACCCGTATGACCCTGGATTCATTACTGAATGCTCACTCTAGAGAATCTCAGCCACACTCCATCCAAGGAAACTCAATGGCGCTTTATGGTAATAAGTTTGCAATCATGTACTATACTTCTTTGTTCTGATAATTGTATAGACTTCTCTGATTTTACTTTTCCTTATCTCAGGTTCGGTATAGACCCTTCTGTCCACAAATTCATCAAAACAACTTGGCAGGCCTACTACATGGGACCATGGAGTAGCTGGAAATTTGTTCCTCAAGAAAGGAAAGACAAGTGGTGGCAGACTTTTGTGGTAAGAGTTTTTTTCTCTAAGGACTCTTTTTTTAACTCAACAGAATGACCGTTGTTTACTAAGTTACAAATACTAATGTCTTTTTTTCTTTGTAGCAAAACTACTACTGGGAAGAGCGGTTTAAAGATTTGGTCTACCACCATTGGAAAATGCATACACAGACTACAATCTGTCAGAAAAATAGCAAGAAGAAGAGGGAACGTAAGCAACCTAAGTATATAAGCGATGTTGATTGGACCACTCTGCTAGAGGAGTGGGCAACTGAACCAGCGGTTAAGAGGAGCAGGTCTGCTGTTAAATCCCGCACATCTAACCCTACTGGGAAAGGGATGCACAAGCATTGTGCAGGTCCGAACCCTTTTGGAAAGATTGATTATGATATGGTAATGGTTTTACTTGTTCTATTTTAGTTTTTAATTTGTCATATTTGTACTTAGCTTTTTTTTCTCTTTGTTTTTGCAGATGATTGAGTCTGGTTCTAATGAACCACCACCTTACACAGAGCTTGTGCGAAGGACACACACGCGCAAAGATGGAACTTTCATCGACGCTCGAGCTCAGGCCATTGTACTTGAAGTAGAGGAAGCTGTTACACAGATGATAGCTGATGATGGATCTCCCAATGCCTCAAATGCTGCTAATAATCGCATTCTGCTCAACCAAGAATATCTCAAGGTATTCACTAAGTCTTGTTTGATTATGTTGTTGATGATGTCGTTTCTCATTCATGGTGGTCAGTTTTTTTCTTCTTCTTCATTTCTGTTTGTTATTGCGAAATTGGGAAAATTGATGAATCGATTCGCTAACTTAATTCTGTAGAAAAATTGGATTTTGAGTTTTGCCCTAGTAGAATTGTGATCATCTCAAAACCAAACTCGTCTCAGTATAGAATCTTTGGTGCCATCCTTAAAGATGAAGACTTTGATGGATGGGTTTCACACTCGTTTAAATTTTTATTAGCTTTCTATATTGACAACACATATTTTCACATTATTGCTAGACTAAGACATTTTTCTTTGTTTGTTTTTCTATGATTGTTGAGGCTCATTTGGTTTGTTTTTTTCCGCGCTCATTTGGTTTGTTTTTTTCATAGCGCGGACAGTCTAGCAGAGGGCGTATTTATGGAATTGGTAGCGTTCAATACCAGGATATCACTCCACCCGAGTCAGTCCATGCTTCTCTTAAACGCAACCTCGACACAGACATACGTATCTCTGGTTTGGAGTCTCATTCTGAAGCTGTCAACAACAATGTTGAAGAGCTCAAGACTGACATTACAACACTCAAAGGAGACATGGTGGAATTGAAGAATGAGTTTAAGGCAGAGATGGATGCACAACAAACCGCGCTAAATGCGATCCTACAGATTCTCAGGGTTAATCCCAGTACTCTCCAGCCTTCGGTTCCTGCTGCCACGACCACTAACCCGACTACGACAGTGCCGGCTACTGCCCCTACTCCTCTGGTGAGGCAAAAACCACAACAATCTAACTTAGATAAGTGGTGTGCTAGTATTTTAGGAGATTAAAATTTCCATATTTTGTTAGAATGTTTAAACTTTATTAGTCTTTTGGTAATGTATCATTAGATCTTTAACTGTCTGTTGAAACAGAAGGCACATATGAAGGTTTAGCCAAGCAGAGAATGTAATGTATCTAAGTTAGAATTCTCTGCTTAGGTCTTTTGTAAAACTTTTTGTAATATCATTAGGTCTTTTGTAAAACTTTTGGTATGATATTGGAATGTAAAATTCAAGTTATCAGGTTTTAATTTTTTTAGAATTTTGATTAAATGTTTTTTTGGCATAACAGTTTCACAAACTAGCCACGATATACATGTGTCTACCGTGACTAACTAGCCACGAAATATGAGTGTCTAAACCGTGACTACTTAGCCACGAAAGAAGCGTGTATAAACCGTGACTAACTAGCCACGAAATATGTGTGTCTAAACCGTGACTACCTAGCCACGAAAGAAGCGTGTCTAAACCGTGACTACCTAGCCACGAAAGAAGCGTGTCTAAACCGTGACTACCTAGCCACGAAAAGCCACGGAAAAATTTAGTCACGATGCTATAGACACGGTATTTTTTCGTGACTTACCGTGGCTATATGATGATATAGCCACGAAATTTAGGCCTTTGCCACGAAAATTTCCGTGGCTATACGCTGTTTTTTTACTAGTGCATTAACCATTAGACTATTGCTCCATGTTCACCAAAATTTAATAAAACACCCCACCCTACATTTAGGTCGGATAGGATGCTAACTCCTTATATCAAGGTTTCATTCAACAAAAACCATGTTTACTGGATAACTCCTTCATAAAAACCATTGTTAGGCCGAGTCTCAAATAACATGAAACAAGAAATAACAGGTACAATGGAATGCTAGTGTTCTTAATCATTGAGAAATCTAAAAACTTAAAACCCTCCTACAACGGGTACAAAGGAATGCTAGTGTTCTTAATCATTGAGAAATCTAAAAACTTAAAACCCTCCTACAACGAGATGCTACTCGTCATCCCAAATGTTCCTAATGGCCACTAGATTCTGCATCCACCCATCCTATTTAATCCAATCAAGGCACCTGACCACCTTTAGGCTCACTTGTAAGACCTATTGAGATGTGAGTAACACTCAGTGTGATGATCACACTACAAGAAAACATGCAGTTTGCAACGAACGATTTCGTTGCCAAATCGTCGCAAATCGCCTGTACCATCGACTTTGGGACGAAATTCAAATCGTCGCTAACTTATCGTCGTAAACCAGAAATCGTCGTAAAAACGTCGCAAATTTTACAAGGGAAAAAAAATCGTCGCAAAATCGTTGGCAATAAATCGTCGCTAAATCGTCGTAAATTTTACATCGAAATTACGACGAATAATAAAACGTCGTAATAACGATGGTAATACGAAGGCAATTAACGGCAAAATAACGACAATTTAAGGATGCAAATTAGCGACGATTTAGCGACGATTTGTTTTTGCGACGACTTTGCGATGATTTCTTTTTGCGACGATTTAAATTAGCGACGATTTGTTTTTGCGAAGATTTAAATTAGCGACGATTGGTTTTTGCGACGATTCAGTAACGAATGTTAATTGTTTTAGTTTTTTAAATAATTTAAATATAAAATTAAATTTAATAATTAAAATTTAATAATTTCTCGAAAATTAAATTTGAAAATTAAAATTAAAATTAAAATTATAAATACAATAAAAGTTTATTACAAAAAAAACATTAAATAATAAAATTTATAAAGTTATATCGAAATCATCGATTCCGAAAATGTGATCGGGTTGCTGATGACTTGGCCCCGCATCTGCCGCCGGATTTCCCGCCGCGGCTGCCGCAGCTGCCTCCGCTCGTCTTTGGTGCTTCAGCTTCAACATGGGCATTGTCGGGTTATCGATCGCCATGATGTCGAAGAGGTCATCATTCCCCGAAGTCTCCATCTCTAATGCCCGTTGAAGACTCAAAATCTTCGCCTGATTTGCCGCAACTTCGGTCTCAACCCTCTGCTGAAGACTCGTAATCGTCGCACGTAAGACGACTAGATCATCATCTGGCGATCGTTGTCGTGGAGAAAATGACGAGGCGGCCGAAACATCTCGAATAGATCCTAACCCGACGATTTTTATAAATTGAATTAAACATTATTAATAAAATATTATATCTATTCCAACTAAACAAATTAAATATAATTAAAATACAAAATATTTTTACTAACCTTTTTTTTTTGGTCGTAGGGTGAGGGGTTTGAGTTTGGGAGAGATTTGAGAAAGATTTGAGATTGTGAGTAATGAGTTGTGATCGGCTGATTATATAGAAATGAGCATCGTCGCTAAATCGTCGCAACATGAAATTTAATTTTTTGGTTTTTCCCACACGCAGAAACAGTTACGCGGTAAATTAAATTCCATGTTGCGACGATTCGTCGTAAAATCGTAGCAACATGGTATTTAATTTTTTATATTAATGTTAATTAAATTCATAGGTTGCAACGATTTTGCGACGATATTTTATAAAAATAGGGTTTAGGGTATATGGCATATGTACGAGGATTGTTACATCGCTTGCAACACTTCTAAACTGATCTTAATGTTTATCGAGACCTCTAAATCTTCAAATCATCTATATGTTCATCGAGATTGAAGAAATACTAAAAATAGAGTATGCGTACATGATACATTTGCTAAGATGAAGTAAGATAATGAGTTTGTCGAGAGAACGGTGATTGATTGAGTTTATATTCCCGATAATTCAGTGAACTCATTAAGGATTTCAAATAAGATTTGGAAAATACAATGAGATTGTTACAGTTTAGTGTTTAGGGTTTCAAGAAATTTCATTGAATCGTCGCTAAGTCGTCGTAATTGGCGACGATTTCGCGACGATTTCATTAACTCGTCGTAAAATCGTTGCAACACATAATTTAATTTTTATATTAATGTTAATTAAATTCATAGGTTCAACAATTTTGCGACGATATTTTATAAAAATAGGGTTTAGGGTATAGGGCATAGGTACGAGGATTGTTATATCGCTTGCAACACTTCTAAACTGATCTTAATGTTTATCGAGACCTCTAAATCTTCAAATCATCTATATGTTCATCGAGATTGAAGAAATACTAAAAAATAGAGTATGCGTACATGATACATTTGCTAAGATGAAGTAAGATAATGAGTTTGTCGAGAGAACGGTGATTGATTGAGTTTATATTCCCGATAATTCAATGAACTCATTAAAGATTTCAAATAAGATTTGGAAAATACAATGATATTGTTACAGTTTAGCGTTTAGGGTTTGGGGTTTAGGGTTTTAATAAATTTCATAGAATCGTCGCTAAGTCGTCGTAATTGGCGATGATTTCGCGATGATTTCATTCAATCCTCGTAAAATCGTTGCAAATTACGACGACTTAGCGACGATTTAATGAAATTTATTGTTTTAGATGAATATAGGAGATGCTTGAAATTTATTGCAAAAATACAAGGAGATGCTAAGATGTTAAAGTTTAGCCATAGGGCATAGGGTTTAGGGTTTACATGAGATTTCATGAATCGTGGCTAAATCGTCGCTAATTTTGCAACAATTTTGTGACAATCACAGTTAGCGACGATTTGGCCACGATTCGTCATAATTCGTGGCTAAAGCGTCGCTAATTTTGTAACGATTTTGTGACAATCACAATTAGCAACGATTTAGCGACGATCCCTTTGAAATCCCCTAAACCCCAAACTAAATCCCATTTCCGATCACCGCTCATTTCTCGCCGTTGTTGGGGCAATTAATAAATTACAAGACACATAGACACATATGTCTCGTAATTTATTAATCGCCGCACCTACGACGGAAAATGAGTGGAGATCGGAGATGGGATCAAGTTTGGGGTTTAGGGGATTTCATAGAAATCATATCACTTAAATTTCACAATAATTACTCGATCACAATATTATATTAATACATTAAATTCACAATAATTACTAGCTAGCGCGGTCACTCTGATTCATTTTCGGACGAAGACACATTCGTTTCTTGATCATCTGGTTCATCACTTTCTTCGAACTCATCTTCCTCCTCTTCTTCCTCTGTATCGTCTGGGAGATATTCAACTTCCCTGTTTTGAGGATCTATCGAAAGGATGTCATCAGTGCTCTCATTTGTTTCAGGCATATCAGAGCAATGATCTTGCTGCATTGGGAGATCCTCATCAAGCCCCTCAATTCGACCCCTCGGAGAAACTTTTATAACAGATAACCATGAGATATGCGTTGTCCGAACTCGCGGATATGGAACAAAGCTGACTTGTTCTGCTTGTGATGCTAGGATAAATGGCTCATACTTATTGTAATGCCGCGATTGGTTGACGTCTACTGCCCCACATTTGTTTTTACGGACCCCTCGATCAATTGTTGGATCGAACCAGTCGCACTTGAAGAGAACGCATTTCAAACCGAAGCAGCTGGGGTACTCAACTTCAATTATGTCTTGCAACACTCCATAAAAATCTATTTCACCCCGCACACATTCCGCGTAGTTGGCAGTAGCTCTTTGATTGCCGTATTTGAATGTATGAAATATATATCCGTGTGTTAAACTTCCTGCTACTATTGAACCTTCAACTTTGGCTAGATTTTTAGCCTTCCGCTTCAAATGTCCCATGAATCGCTCGTATGGGTACATCCACCGATACTGCACAGGTCCTCCAAGTTCTGCTTCGCGAGGGAGATGGATAGGTAGATGTTCCATAACATCAAAGAAGGCTGGGGGGAATATTTTCTCCAAGTTGCACAACAAAATAGGAATAGTAGCATCAAGTTATGCAATAACATCTTCAGACAAAGTGCGGGTACAAAGATCCCGAAAAAACGCTCCAATGACTACAATGACAATTACCACATAAATGGTAAACTTGTTAATTTTTCATTTCATATATATTATATCAATGTTTACATATGTGATTAATTTAAAGTTACCTGCAATGGCTTCGTGTACATTTCATGGTAGAAGTTCAGCAAATGCAAAAGGAAGTAGATGTTCCATAAAGACGTGACAGTCATGACTCTTCATCCCGGAAAACTTTTGCCCATTCTCAACACATTTAGCTAGATTAGATACGTACCCATCCGGGAACTTCACATCAGATGTCGCCCATTTGAACAAGGCCGGCTTTTCTTCTGCACCCAATCGAAATATGGGAACATGTGCTTTCCCATTGCTTGTAATATGTAACTCATTCCGACAACAAAGATCAGGCAAGTCTAGTCTTGACTTACCGTTGTCTTTAGTCCTTCCACGCACGTTTAACATTGTATGCATGATGTTATCAAAAAAGTTTTTCTCAATATGCATGACATCCAGATTGTGTCTAAGCAAATGATCCTTCCAATACGGAAGATTCCAGAATATGTTTTTCTTATGCCAATTGTGATGCTCCCCATATCCATCCGCCATATTAGCTGGAGTGTGCCAATTTCCACCACGATTGACCGTTTCCAGTGCAACATAATGATCAATTTCTGCTTCTAGATCTTCCCCAGAAAGATAAAAAGTAGGAGGAACACGAACATCTTTGTTCTTTCTAAACAACCGCTTGTTTCTCCTATATGGATGGTGAATCGGTAGAAATCGGCGGTGACAATCAAACCAACTTGTTTTTCGACCATGTTTCAATTGAAAAGCATCTGTCCTATTGAGCCAATATGGACAAGACAATCGCCCATGCGTAGTCCAACCTGATAACATCCCGTAAGCAGGAAATTCGCTTATTGTCCACATAAGAACCGCACACATTGTAAAATTTTTTTTTCTCGCAAAATCATATGTCCGAACCCCGGTATACCACAACTGTCCCAATTCCTCTATCAGAGGCTGCAAAAACACATCAAGGGAACGCTTCGGATGCTTCGGACCAGGTACTAAAATACTCAAGAATAAAAATTCCCTTTGCATGCACATATCTGGAGGAAGGTTGTAAGGTGTTAGGATTACTGGCCATAAAGAATATTTCCTACCAGACATACCAAATGGACTAAATCCATATATGCAACGACCAAGATACACATTTCGTTTCTCTCTAGCGAAGTCTGGGTGTACCGTCTTAAAGTGTTTCCACGCTTTTGCATCTAAAGGATGAGTAACCTCCCCATCTGTCTGCAAATGATCTGCATGCCATCTCATCGATGCAGCTGTCCTCTCAGATTGATACATTCTTTTTAACCTATCAGTTATAGGAAGGTACCACATCCGCTGGAACGGTACTTTACTCCGACCAGTATCTTGCGGCTTATATCTTGGCTTATGGCAAAATCGACATTCCAGCAACTTATCATCATCTTTCCAAAAAAGCATGCAATTGTCAACACAGACATCTATCATCTCAGAAGGCAACCCAAGACTATAAACCAGCTTTTGTATCTCATAGTAAGTTTCAACAGCTAAATTGTCCTCTGGCAAATACTCTTTAATCAAATAACCCCAATCATCCATGCAAACTTCAGCTAAGTTATTATCAGTTTTAATAGTCATCATCCTAGCCGCCAACGACAATTTAGAGTGCCCTTCTCTATATCCATCGTAGAGTGGCTGATTTGCATCATCTAGCATATCATAAAATCTTTTTGCATCTAGATTGGGTTCCTCATCATGATGATCATGTGCAAATGTACTTACGGTTTCATGAAATGCATCTGTAACCATGTCATGAATCCTATCATGATCTTGACCATGCTCCGCATGATAATCAAATTGATTAAAATCATTTGACTCATCAAAATTCGATGCTTGATAATTGCTACTACCACTACATGTATTTCCCCCATGACCCTCTCCATGATAATACCAGATATAGTAATACGACGTAAACCCTATATTTAATATATATATTTAATATATGCGACCACACCTTCGAGGTAATGATGAATTTCCTATTCTTGCATTTTGGACAAGGACAATACATCTTACCACTGGTAATCGAATTTTGTATAGTTCCCGCCTGATGCATGAATCCCTCCACCCCATCACTGAACTCCTTTGTTAGCGATCCCTCCGAATCAAAACGATTATACATCCATCTTCTAATTTCGTATATTGACATTTTTTGTTGTTCAGAGAGAAGTAAATGTTTTTGAATATGAAATTTTTCTTATGAGGTTGGCCGCTATATATATATTTTTATTTTCGTTACCATCGAATTAGCAACGAATTTTGCAACGATTTTACAATATGTTTACCTAACCATACACCCGTCAACTTAAACGTGTTCACCTAACTAATTTATCGTCGGTAATTCGTTGCAAGGTTTAACGAATACATTTCGTTGGTAATACGTCGGTAATTAACGACGAATTAACGACGATTTTTGGGATCGTCGTTAATTAGACCGAAATTAGCAACGGATTTACGACGATATATTTCGTCCCAATTTTGCGACGATTTAGCGACGATTTTTACAGTCGTTGGGAAATCGTCGTAATAACGATGTTGATTTGCAACGAAATAAAATCGTCGCAAAAAATCGTTGCAAAATGCATGTTTTCTTGTAGTGTCAAGTATATAGATAATCACACAAGCTATAAAGATCATTCAAAATCCTCCATCATGTTTCATGTCTTGTGCTCATTCATTACCATTCGATTCAACACCTACCATCACGAAGAAGGACGATTGGTATATTGACTGTCGTGCAAGGATCCACTTCGGCCGTTCGGACTCCACTCCAGCTAAAAGCTTCGTATTTTAAAGTATTAAATTTTGATTGATATAGAACTTTTCTAATTGAATTTTGTTTATTTCTTAAAAAAGTTGTTTATCTTTCAGGTGGTCTTATGCTTGAAAGACTAGACATTTGGGTTAAGCGGTATCTAGTATGTGAATGTTGACTTGTCCTAGCCAGATGAGGCATTCATTTCTGGGATGCGTATGGAGATCTTTGGGTAAATAAAAGTCAACCCTTTCCAACACACAACCACATCGAATCAAAAATTGCAACACATGTAACTTGTACAAGCTACCAATAAGTTTCTTCAACTCCACAACCTTCAACGTCTTCTTCAAACACATATTGTTGATTTCAAACCTCCACTAAATTTATGAATCGATCCCAGAAGTTATCGTTGAGACAGGTATAGGAGCAAGAATTTAGACATATCTAGAGTATATTGGGATAAGGTTCATGATCAATGGCTGTCAAAACTTGGATCTCTCACTTTCCGAATGGTTGATCCTAGGCCTGTCTCAACGAGATCTTTTGGGATCGATCCATAAACTTATTGGAGGTTTGAAATCAACCGTAGGTGTTTGAAGAAAACATTGAAGGTTGTGGAGTTCATGAATTTTAGTGGCAACTTATACGAGTTACATGTGTTGCAGTTGTTTATTCGGTGTGGTCGTTGGAAAGAATTGACATTTATTTGACTTTAAGTATACAGTTAACACCTTTGATGGGACTCTTGATACCCTTAACAAGACAGTCCGTGATCTTGTGCAATATTTCTTACTTACCTAGCCGTCTCAGTAGTCGTCTCAGTGATATACTCATATATTGCATGTTTTAGCATGTATTTCATTTAGAGTTTTGTGTAATTCGCATGCGTGTCTTGCATTTAGGTCTCACTTAGATTATTAGGTATTTGCATTAGGTTTAGCGCATTCTTGCATATTTTGGAGTATTTCCTAGGTGATTGGAGGCAATTGGACATAGTTGGAGAATTGGACCTAAGTGGAGTGCAAAGCCCATCCGAGACGCCGGAAAGATGTAGCTGGAAGAAGGACCTCCTATATGAATCAGCCTTGAATCTCTTAATGGGAGTTGTAGAAAAGTGAGTTATCTATCTACAGGAATTAGATTCAGGCCATTTGGACATCTGATTAAGGAGTTACCGCAGATTTACTGAAAACATCTCCGCCTGGACGAGAACATGCACCGGCCGGGACAGCACCATGCACTTGCCCGGTGTTGCAGTTTTCCGAGGACAGGGAGAATCCCAGACCCATGCACAGGCCCAGCATCGCCCGGTGCCAGACCATAACCTGACCAGGGAGTTTCCCGGCCTCCCATCCCGGCCAAAAGCCGCCCGGTGCTACATCTCTCGTCCAAAGTGTCTCAAAGATGTGGCTAGACGGGGACCTTACAATCCGATTCAGCTTCAACTGTCTTCATAGAAGTTGTAGAGGAGTGAATCAGCTTTACACAGGAATTTGAATTGGGTTATTTGGACGTATGGATAGATAAGACGGAGTTACTGAAGGTATGTCCGTCTGGCCGAGAGAAGATGACACCGTCCAAAGAACCGGCAAAACGAAGTTTGATTCAGGTCATTTGGATGTCAGGTGCAGGAATGATGACCGATTCACTGAAGACGTATCAAAGACTTGACCGGGTCAAAACCCGGTTTGTTCCGGGTTGACCCGGTCCGACCCAAACTCATTTAAATATTGAAAACCCTAATTTTTTAGATCTAAGCTTTCTTTTCCTAGAGTTGGGCTTTCTCCCAAACTCTTCTTATGATGATTTTAGATGGATCTTCATCATTCATGCCACTCTAGTGAAGGATTCTTCAACCTATATTTATATTATGTTTATTTAATCTTTGTTTTTTTTTATCTTTATGTCTCTTTTTCTCTTGTGTTCTTCTTTGTTCTTCATGTTTAGGCTTTAGACCCCTTTTTGTTGGATTTTGGATTTAGCTTGATTTTGATGATTTGGTGATTGATTCTTGATCCTTATGTTCTTAATCCTTGCTTCCCTTTCTTGTTTAGTGTTCCTAATGCTAGATCTAACTTGAGAAAGTAGATCTAGATCATAAGGCATTTCATGCACACCAAGTGTTTGATGAAATGCATTGATGAACTATTCAAGGGATTTATGCTCCTAGCCTAAGAGATTAGTAATCTAGGGTGTATTTTGGTTGATCTTGTTTATATTCTTAATGCTTGTTAATCATTGATCCACAAATGAGAGTTTGCTAATGAATTGAGTGATTAGCATAGTGATTAGTTGCTTGAAAGAGAATTAGTCAAGATTAGTGATCTTAACCTGAGGATTAGCATTGATTGTGTGTATTAGCATCATTAGTTAATTGTCTTGATGATTAGATGATGATGATTTAGGTTGATCTTTGTTAAATCTTTCACTTAGGTTGGTTCTTAATGCTAGATTTGATAAGATAAACAAAAGTTTAGAACTGCACCTAGATTAGGTAGTTCTAGTTGGCGTGACAAACCAATCTAGAGCTACATCCTAGGATTTATGGTCTCATCCCATGCATTAGGGAGAGATTCAAGTAAACGGTGTTAGTGCTAGATTAGATTTATCCATTCGAGTCTTGAACTTAGGCATTTCACTCCTAACCCGAGTTTAAATGAATTGCTTGAACCGAACCTTTTGTGAGCTTTTCACATCCTTGCCAATGAGAGTTGATGTCAAGGGTGATTAGTGAACTAATTGGGATTGGAGATTAATGCTTGTTAACCATCTTATCACAAACGATGGTTTGTTCTTGAGTTAGTGTTTAACAAAGTGATTAATGCCACGAGAGTGGATTAGTCATAATTGTGAATCCCATGTTCTAGGATAGTGTTTAATGCAATATTTGTCATCATTATTTGATTGTTAATCATTCATTTGATAGTTTATTCCATGATCCAACACTTCTATCTTTTGTTTTCTTTTTTGCATTTTACATTCTAATCTAAAAATATAAAAACCCAAAATATTTGCTATAGCTTATGAAGATTCATGTATTCCTAGTGTTTCAATCTTAACCTCCTTGGTTCGATATCTTAAATACCACAATGACATGAGTGGGATTTGAGTAATTGACTAGTAAAAATTCTATTATCAATTTGGCGCCGCTGTTGGGGAGGTTTAGCATTGATCATTAGGATTTTGATTTTTCTTAAGACTAGGGGTTTTTATTTTCTTTTGTTGCTAATCTTTTCACTTCTCTTGTGATTTTCATGAAGGTAGTGACAATGAGTAAGCAACCGTCAAGCTAGTGACGTTAAACGTGCCCCTTGGGGACCTCCCCGAGCCTATCCCTTGTCGAGCTTGAGACACAAAACAAGCAAGTCAATAAGGGTCTCTTGGGTCAAAGGTCATGGTATGTGACGGAAGGAGGGCTTGAGCAACAACGTGTCACACTCCTCTTTTCACCATCTCCATTCCGCTAATCTCACTCCTCATTTGTAAGTATCTATTTTCCTTTTGAGTCTTTGCATTTCATATTTTGTTTTTGATCTCTCTCTTGAAATTCTTTCACACCGAGACATTGTGATTTGAGTTTGGGGGAGGGACCAGTGTCTAATCATGTGTTTTGTGATCTTATTTTGCCTTTTGCATCTTGAGTCTCATGCATATCATGCATTTTCAATAAATTTGAAATTTTTTTAACTTTTGTGCATTTCATGTAGGATTGAGTCTAGATACATAGCATATAGGGTTACACTCACTTGCATTGGGAGAATTATCCATGTAGAATATCAACTTAAGAGCTTGATTTAATGCCCTCGTTAGGAGTTCTTTGATGCATTTGAACAATCCATGATTTAATCTCGCGTTTTGAATGTTTATGTTTTGGTTGAAGCATGCTTAGATTTGATTCCAACTCTATCTATTATTTGAACTCTAATCTTGACTTGGAATTATCATGCTCATGCATTGAAAAGTTGAACTCATGGATATCATATACATATTTGAGCTATCTTCTTCCTTTTACCACTCTCTTGTTAGGTCAAATAGCCATGTCCCACCTTTGGAATGGTTCACCTCGCCTTAACCCTAACCTTCTTTCAAGCCTACATTACTAGTGTGTGTCGTGAGGCCTAATTTCGAATGAACTTAGCAAAAAGTGTTGAGTTTGGAACGACAAGGAGAAGCTTCCATGTAGAACTAGCTCACACATCATTGAGCTAGACATAGGCTAGGATGGATAGGTTTGGGTTTTCGGTGATTGATTGAAAGAAAAGAGAGAGTGGAAAAATGGAAAGAGATAGGAGGAGAAGATGGGGATAAGCAATTGATTGAGATTGTTGGCAAAAGAATGTTGGTTTAGCTCAAAGAGATAAGAAAATAGTCTCTAGCTTTGAAAAGAAAAAAAAAGAAGCCAAAATGGCTCAAGCTAGAAAAGAAATGAAAAAGACTAGAGAAAGCAAAAGAAGAGCTAAGGAAAGAAACTTGTGAAAGCCAAACCATTTGCTCATAAGGCGAAGAAGAAAATCCCCTAAAGTGTTTAAGAAACTTGTGAAAGGAAAAGAAGTGATGAAACATTGCGGTTTAAGAAGGCAAACGGCTTTGTGAAAAAAGGGTAGCATAGGAAGGGTCACCTTGGGTTTAGAAGTAGGAGTCAAGTTCATATCGGGGCATTGGGTGTATGGAAGTCATCTTTGTATGCATCGGTTGATCCTTACTCTTAGCATTTTGCCGAAGTTCGTTCTTTCATGAGAGATCCCTTGCATCGGAATACTCACATTGTTTGAGATCACTTTTATCTCAAGACCTCTCCCTTAGCCAAATGAGTTCACTTGATTTTTATGAGCATGATTCACCATTTGCACTTAATGAATGTCAAAGAGTTGGATAATAGGAATGCTTGTGGATGCTAAGGCTTAGACCCATTTCGTTTTGAAAAGAGTATGGCTAAATCTTTTAAAGTAGAGGTTGTTTGTGCATCATATAACTTCTCTCAAGGGCATTGATTCGAATTCTTTTGTTAATATTCTCAGATTTGATCTTCCACTTTCAAACCTCTCTCTCTACTTGTTTGTTTACTTGAGGACAAGCAAATGAATAAGTTTGGGGGAATTGATATACTCATATATTGCATGTTTTAGCATGCATTTCATTTAGAGTTTTGTGTAATTCGCATGCGTAATCATGGTCTTGTCTTGCATTTAGNGGAGTGTGCGAGATGGACTCGGCTTATTTAGCTCGGATGGTCTGAGAATGAATTTAGTGCGGGATTTCCCCCGTCTTTGAGATGTTGATTATTTCACCACGACACCATGTGGATGCATCAGAGACGGATCTCGTCTTTTTTGTTTTCCATTCATGAGGAATGCTATCGATCATTTGGCCAGGATGTCGATGTGTGAACTGTGAAGGTTTGAGAGTACTAACTGTGAGTTCGGTTTTAAGATTTATGAACTATGAGTTCGGTTTCAAGGGTACGAACTATGAGTTCGGTTTCAAGGGTACGAACTATGAGTTCAGTTTCAAGGGTACGAACTATGAGTTGGGTTTTAAAAAAAAAACTTGGAATAAACTTTATTTTATTAAAGTCATATCTGAACCCGAGAGTGGCTGCCTACGTACCCTTGAAAAGGGATCAAGCACTCCGTAGTTCATATTACATCAGTGATGATAGCGAGCTCGGTAAGGTAGTAGCTCGGTCTTCTTTTTTTTTGGGTGCTGTTGAACTAGTAGTAATAGCGTTTGTGGTTCATTGAATTCCAAGATCGGGGAATTGGAGTCACGTCCATCTCCATGAGTTGGTATACGCCGGGCTTGCCAATCTTCATGATTTGATATGGTCATTCCCAGTTCGCGCCGAGTTTACCTGCGTTCGTTTCTTCGGTCTTTCAGAGTACCTTCCTCAGGACGAGGTCACCGTCTTCGAAGTGTCTACCCTTAACCTTTTTGTTATAGTAGCGCGCTACTAAGTCTTGATAATTCTGAATTCAGAGTAAGGCTTCCTCGCGCTGCTCATCGAGTCTGTCGAGGTTGTCAAGGAGCAACTCGTCGTTGAGGTTGGTGTTTTGTATTAACATCATTCGGCGAATGCTTGTAAGTCCGACCTCAGCTGGAGATAATGCTTCGAGTCCGTAGGCTAATGAAAAAGGTGATTGCCAGTAGACCTCTGAGCTGTGGTTCGATGTGACAAGAGTACTCCGTCGAGTTCGTCAGCCCATAGTCCTTTTGCCAAATCCAAACGTACGATAGTTTTGTTGGTTGCTTCAGCTTGGCAATTGCCTTGAAGGTATCTCGGTGTTGAATAACTTAGGCGTATGTTCCATTTATCACACCAATCGCGGAAAAATGTCGATATGAATTGAGGTCTATTGTCAGTGAAGATCTCGTAAGGTAGCCCGTGTCGGCGTACGATGAATTTCCAAATAAATTTTTTGACTTCCTCGGCTTTGAGAGCGTATGATTCGGCCTCTACCTATTTAGTGAAGTAATCAGTCATGATCAGGATATATTGCTTTTGCTGAGATCGGTGTAACGGGTCGATGGCGTCCATTTCCCAGCACATGATGTGGTAAGGTGAGGTTGAAGTCGTTAGCAACTCAGTGGGAATGTTGATCATTTGGTCGTGTCGTTGGCACATCTCGCATGCACGTGGTTGCGTATTTGATGCAGTCCGCGACCATTGTTGGCCAGTATTAGCTTGCTTTCTTGATCTTAAGTGCTAATGAGCGACCTCCAGAATGGTTGCCACAGCCGCCCTCATGGATTTTCTTCATTACTTCATTTATTTCTTTGCTGGACACACATTTCACTAGCACGCCTGCCGCGCTCCATTTGAATAATTCTCCGCGTATAAGGGAATATTATGGTTTTCCTCTCCATGTTATAGAAATAAATTCTTCAATGGAACAGAAGTGAACCGGGGATTCGGTGGAAAAAAACCGTCAATACTCGAGTCTCATGAAAGTATGCCAAAAAGAGTGAACTGGAGATTCGGTAGCAAAAATCATCAGTACTCGAGTCTCATGAACCTTGATCCTAATTAAAAAAAAAAAAAAAAGAAGAATAAAATGAATATGTCTGGGGGAGAGGGAAAATACCAGAAGATATAAATGTTGGCTTGGCATGGTATCTAAAGAGAAAGAGTCTAGAAGGTTCTTAGCACTATGATCTTTTGATGAGACCCATCAATGATGGCTTTTGGATTATTCTGTGAGACTGTAGGTTAAAATTGGGAAAGCTGTGATGTCTGCGGAGAAGTACATGGTGATTCGACAATATGTGGATTACAACGTTAGAAGGTCATTGCAGTGTTCTATATAGAAGCTGAGTCTCCGCGTTTTCAAACTTTTTCTTCTTGCTTGGTTTTCTGTTTTCTTGAGGGCAAGCAAAAGACTAAGTCTGGGGGAATTGATAAACCGTGTTTTTACCGGTTTCTAACACTTGTTTTGTGTCTTTTATCGAGTCAAAGTTTCTTTTAAGAGTCTTTTCAGGTTTTAGGTCACTCTGGGAGAGAATGAGCCGTTTTGGATGCAAATGAGCATATGGAGATGCAAAATCATGCGGATGCGTCAGACGTTTGTCATTCGTTGAAGTACTTACCACTGATGGATTGCACTCATGTTTAGATGCAAGATAGAACATTGGGTTAAATTTCATTTGGAAGTGGTTTGAGGTCATTCTAACGGTGCGATCAAAAGTTACACCAGTTTTCGTGAAGACGGTCCAATCTAAACACACCTGTTTAGCGACGCGAAAAAGGAAAATTTTTGTTTTCACTTATTTTAACCCGGTTTTACCTAAGGTTTCGTGGATAACAACTCTAGACCTACGTATACATATGTTTTAGCCCTTTTTAGGCTACGCTTTATTTTTCTACAAACATTTACATCTTTTTATTTGGGGGGATGAATCTCTAACTCTACAGGCTTTTGAGAAGATTTTTGAACCCCATTTTATTTATTCTATTGGATTATGATTTTTTCTTCATCTCTCTGCTTGTCTACATTAATTATGTATGAGTAGATCCATAGTTAGGCTTTCGGGTTTCAAAGGAATTTCATGAATCATTGAATCATATTTGTTATAATAGAGAACTATCTACTAGTTTTTCATCTATTGTTGATCTTATTGCTGGAACTTGACTCGCAACTTAGTTTCTGGTTTTAGGTGTATTTACGCGCCGAAATGGTTTGTTAAATTTCCTGAACGAACATAGATGAGCAAAATATCTTTAACCAACGAGAGTTGATGTTATTGTGTTTTGTGAACTTACCAAAATCGCTTATAATTGATAAGTAGGATTTTACTTATGAATCAATCCTTAAGCTTACTCATATCATTATAGTACTTAAGGTGTCAATCCAATTGGGGTTTAATTTAATGCAACAAGAATGCAAGAAACTCTCTAATTTAAGCTAACAATGTGGTTTTTGGTTTCAATTCTACCAACCTAATTCAAATGTAACAAGTCAAACAAGATACAAGACTAATTAAGCACTAAATGAGATTAACAAATTGATAAAGGCAATCATTTGGATGAGGTCATTACACACAATCAAGCAATTTTCCCTAGCCTAGAACACTTAAACAAGACTAATTCACTCTCATGGCACTAATCAATTTGCTAATTAACAAATCAAGAACAAACTTTCATTTGTGAAAATTTAATTAACAAGCATTAATCATAAGTACCAATAGCCATAATACTCCTTAGACAACTACTAACATAGGCTAAGCCAGTAAAATCTCTTATTTAGTTCTTTTGGGAATTTCATCGAACACCTTATGTGCATGAAATTTCCTATGATCTATATTAACTCTCTCAAGCTTAATCTAGCATTATGAACACTATATAAGAGAGGAAAGATATAAACTAAGCCCTATACATCATATATCTATCACGAAACCCCCTAAATCAACCCCAACCATGAGCTCTTAAAAGACTACTCACTAATCATGAAGAACACACCAAATCTCATGAAAGAGGTGTTGTTAATCATGATTAGAGAATATAAAGATGAAAGATTATAAGAGATTAAGAAGTTTAAGACTTAGATTGCATAAATAAAATGAAGATCTCTCTTACAAATCCCTTTGAACTCTCACAAGGATGTGTTTTTCGTAATAAAAGATAGATCACAAAGTAATTAGGTCTACAATATTTATAAGAAAACTTGGGCGAACCGGGTCAGCTCGGAACAAACCAGGTCTTAACCCGGCCGGGTCTGGGTCGTGCTGGTCTGTACTGGTTAGCTGTTGGCCGGTACACTGGGCCGGTATTGACCTTGGAGTTGAGTGCCACATGACTCGTTTGGGTGCCAGATAGATATATCCCTGCTCAATCTGATGTATCTTTCGAACTACTGCTCATAATGACTTGAAACCATCTCCAGAAGACAGATAACTCAAATATCTAAACCTTCTATGAAGACTTCCGAAGCTAAATCCAAATACAAGTTCTTCATCTGGCCTGATGTTTCAGTCACTAAGGCTGGATTCGATGAGGACGGATTTGGACTTGTAACTGGTGGTGGTGCCGGATGGATGCAGGTCGGTATTGTCCTTGGTGGTCTGTACCGGTTGACTGTTGACCAGTATAATGGGCCGGTACAAGTCCCTATTCCAATACCGGATGGATGATACTGGAAGGATGACGGCCGACACATGACGCTTCAAGGTGAGTGCCGGATGGAATTTGCCTGGCATGCTGGGCCTGTATTAGTTCATGTCCATGTGCCAGATGGATGACGCTGGATGGATGACAGCCGGTATACTGGGCCGGTAAAAGTACCTGTCCCAATACCGGAGAGACAGTGCCGGCTGGGAGCTGGTCGGTATTGGCCAGAGATCTCGCGGCCAGACAGACATATCCTTAATAAAATCGCCCATATCTCTTGAACCACTAGTCCGAATGTATTAAAACAACCTCCAGTCGACAAATAACTCATTTTCCCATCTATTTGATGAAGACCATCAATGCTATTTTCTATTGGAAACCCTTGTCTGGACAGATCTTTCAGACACCTCAGGTGACCCTTGCTTTCTCCTTTGCTCCATCACTCCAAACATCCCCAAAACATCTCCAATGACCTAGAAAACACTCCAAATGATGCAAGATTCACTAGGACCTAATGTAAAATACCTTAGACTCTAATTAAGACTAAAACACTAAGGAAAGCAATGATTATGCATGCATTCGACTTGAAACACTAAGTAAAACGCATGATATATAAAACAAGTAAATTATGAGAATATCAATAATGCATGTTTATGTTGTTGAATTCAACGTGATTTAGTATTCATATATCTAATTCATAGGGATTTTATTAATATAGTCTAGTGATTTGATTTCGAGAACGATTCTTAATTCATTTCCCTGTTTAATTATCTGATTTGTGATTATTGATTTCCTGCGAATTACCCGAAGACCTAGCGTTTCCCTCCATCAAACTTTCATTTTTTATTTGCATTCTTAGTTTAGTTTCATTCATAAAACCAACAAACAATTTCATTCGTCTTAGCTTTACTTTTCTCTTGCATTCTCATAGTGTTTCACTTGGTCTTTGTGGATTCGATCCCTTATATACTACTTCTATTGATGTTCTCTTGCAGTAGCTATTTATAGGGTTAAAACTCTGTGTATCGTTGGCAAAAATTATTGATCGAATTCAGCTCCAGCTCCGGAAACCAATCGAGGGCAGCTCCCTCCAGATGTTCCACGAACAAAAGGCAGAAAACAACATCTCTTTCGCTTTCCCCGAGTTTAGATCGGCCCGTTGCTAAGTTAAAAACCATCATATAGGCCTTTGGATCGGTTATTCCGTCATAGAATGGGATTCTGATTTTTCCTGGGTCGGACACAATCGCCTTGGTGATCCGAGCTGTCAAAGGAGTCATATGCGTCTCCTCTGGCACATGATCTATCTCGGGTGTTGCGATCTGATGGCTCCCATACCGGCGTCAGCTTGTGCTCTAGTAACTTAGATCTCCATCTCTTTGTTTTGGGATCGGCTCGGCACCAACGTCTCGTTGCTTTGGTTTTGGGTCAACCTTTGGGCTCATTGGATCGTCGCGTCTGTTCAACCCAAAGAAGATGCTCTTGTTCTTTCGTTAGTTCTTCGAGCCGAACCCAGCGGGAATGATCTTTAACAGCTCTTGTTGCTTCAATTGCCGAGGCGAGTTTGTCACTCGTGATGCGGCCCGTCGTGAGGTTTATTTCATCACGACTCTATCCATTGTTGATCGTTGCGGTTGTTACGAGGTGGGAACCTGGATTATCGTCGGTGTGTTGAGCCCATTCGTCGTTGGAGGTTGCTGCTTCGTGATTCAAACGAGGTAGTTTGGGTAAGAATGGCTTTATCGTTACGGGCATCACCTCGTCGGATGGGTTTGATGATGGTAGTTCCCTCACGATTTCCGAGGCGTGTGCCGAGGTGCTTGCGGGTGTCGAGAAATTGAGGACCGTCGGGTTGAGGCCTAGCCTCCTTGTCGTCACTCTGGGTGTATTCATCGCCGCTGGTGTCACTTTGTTCGATGGATAAAGTGGGGATGGTTCACTCGGGTTCCTTGGTACGCTGGCGGGCATGCTGGGCGTCGAGAAGTGAAGCACCGTCGGGTTGTTGCCGAGCATCCTTGCGATTCCTCTCTGTTGATTTACTTCCGAGCCGAAGCCTCCAGTGTACAGATCTCAGGGATGACTTTTTGATGTCAACGTCGCGAGCTGCTATGTCAGGGATTTGTTCATCTTTCCTTGCCCCTCCACCTTTTTTGTCACCGAGGCGAGCGTGCTCTGTAGTTCAGCTAGGAATGCCGAGGCGGTTTCTGTGTCAACCGGTGGAGAGCCGCTGGTATCGATCCTGTCTTCGTGAGTTCTGTCACTGTTGCTGTTCACGTTATCGCCGCTCCTTTGCTCGCCTCCCACCATGTCTTCCGATCTAATTCTTGTTGGTTTCAGTGAGTAAGAAAACTTATAGTCCCCACAGACGACGCCAAATTATGGGAGTCGAAACTCACGCTATTAAAACTTGTATGTGACTTTTTCGAGGAACAGATGATTCTACGAAAAAACACAAGATCAAAGATCCAAAGATGGTTTTATTGCTGATTTGATAAGTTTTTACAAGATAATGATATGATATTGCTAAGTGATCTCCTTGGGTAAAAAGTGTGTTTCGTATGAATGACTCTAGGTAACTATTTATACATGTTTCGCGAGACCGCCTAAACGAGTACCTCGGACGAAATTGGAATATTTCCTTTTCTTCTACGCGGCCGCCGACTCGAGACTTCGCCTAGGGCTTCCAAAAATTTGAATTTTCTAATGGGCTTTGGCTCGGTCCGTAGTTGTTGATGATTGGGCTTCACCTCAGACCACAAAGCATACGGCTCGGCCCGTTAGGAGTTGTTGGGCTCGGCCTGCTTCCGGTACGAGGCTAACTGTTTGGGTGATATATCATGGTTTTTACCCTGTTTAAGCCATGATATAAGTCCTTTTTATAGAGTCTTTATAGTATTTTGGAGTCTTTTGGAGTCTTTTACAGGTCTTTGCACGAATTGGAGCATTATTGGAATTATTGGAGTTCTATGGAGCATTCTGGAGCGAAAGTGAAGTCTGATGACTAAGTGCCCGATCTGAGCGACAAGCATCGATCGATACCCCCTGGTATCGATCGACACCCGTCGGAGAAATCATGGGCCGCGACTTTTTATGAAGTTTTGGAGAATTACAAAAGTGCCCAGAAGACTCTGATAATTACAAGAAGACCCCAAGTCGTGATTTATGTTATAAATAGGGTTTTACAGCCACTTGTTTAGGCTATGCTTTATTTTTTGTTTAGTTTAAGAGAGATTTTGGTAAGAGAGACAAGTCTGATTTCCCTTCGTCCGAGATCAGATCTCAAACCTTTGTTTCTCTGTTTGATCTTATATAGAGTATTTATTCAAACATGTCTATTAATTTAATCTTCATGTCTGAGTAGATCTCCTGTTAGGTTTGGGGATTTTCATTAGGGATTTCTTTGAATGCTAGGTTGATTAGTTATTTAGGGTTCATAATCTGAATTAGTTCTTCACCTTAGGTTGTTCTCAAAGCTAATTCTAGATTGATCACCTGGAACTTAGACCTTAGGATAATTGATTAGTCACGACAGTGCAATTAATTACCTGATAGAACAAGGGTGAGCAAATTGATTATTCGCAAAGAAATTTGGTTTAATTGATTTGTGAACATATCAAACCTGAAATTAAGGCTGATTTATTCTTAGGGATTTGCAAAGAAATTTGGGATTCTGAAGTTTAGATTTAGATAGTTTTCGCAACGACAGTTGGTTAA
>PKML01075741.1:157412-209724 GCA_002933935.1 Eutrema yunnanense
ATATATATATATATATATATTTTCTGTTAATCGGAATATTCCATACCAAAATCTAGACTAATCCTCCGAGACTAATATAAATTCGAATTTTTGTGTCACTAAAAACGTTTACTGATGACAAAAATAATTAAAATCGCAGTGGAAAGACTCGAACTCTACCAAAGAACAGCATTCAGAGTGAACCATTACCACTTGATTATTAACATATGCTTCTAATGGTGTTAGAACACTACTTACTTGGAATTTATCATTATACGGATTTTGAATAGGAAATGTATATGCGTCTCTCTAGCTAGTGTCCAAATTAGACAAACAAAAATTATTAAGAGACGGGTTAGAAAATGAGATAGCTTTGTTTTTGGATTAAGTAAAGATGCGTCACAAATGACGTTAGACTAATTTAGATATGTTTAAATCCAATAGAACTCTAGTTAAACTACAAACCAAAATTAATCTACAGAAGAAGAAAAACAATTATATCGGTTGCATTCTTTTTTTTTAGTCAAACACACACTAAATTACAAACCCTACTTAAAATTCAAATAGGAAGAGAAAAGTTTACAAAAGAGCAATAATCATTCCTAACTATCGTAGACTCACTCTAAATTGCATGCTTTACTCTCGCATATCGCATGTGAAACTATCGTATAGAATCCGTTTATCATTATAAAACGTATTGCACAGTACGATTAGTAAAACAATTTGTGAAAATGTGTTAGAAAACCAAATTTCATCATTTGGAAAGTTTTTAAGTTGATATGGTTTACTAAGCTATAGCTTCATCACTTGACTCGCGGTCTTGGATCGCTTATCAACGAGACATCGTATGAGAGCTTGGGGGCATTCTCAAGCATGTATACTTTGTAGCGAGCCCGATGAAACAATGGATCATCTCTTCTATGCTTGTCCATTCTCATTCACGGTATGGTCAAACATAGGAGGGCCTCTCATAGGATCGCGAATCACCCCATATTGGCAAGACACACTTGATCATCTAGCATCGCACATATACGATCATGTCATGTTCATCTTTCTTCGCTTAGCTTTTCAAGCGACCATCTATCATATTTGACGAAAAAGAAATGATCGGATTCACTTGAAGCCAGCTCGCATAGTAGATCAATTCTCTAGTGCCATCGACAAGGTTATCCGCAACCACATCACTTCTCTTTGATACTTGGAAAATCCAAGGCTTCACAATCTTCTTCAACGGTTGTTTGAGGGCCGATGAATATGACAAGTTTTTTTTTCTATTCTTTATTTATTCATTCTCTAATTGATTTTCGAAAGCAAAACTCAAACATATAGGATGTAAATTTTTTTTTTTTTTTAGTAATAAATTTCGCTCCCGCGGGAAAAAATAAAGTTTTTAAAGTTGTTTTTGTTGACCAATCATCCAAAAAAATAACTCATAGGTAACATTTAAATGATTTTTCAATGATTATACATCACTTCTTCCAATGAGNGTTATTTTATCATATTCAGTTTCATTCTCGTTATATATGTTTTTTTATGAAAACAACAACAAAAAAACAAGAAAGTAAAAAAATATTCTCCTTTCTTAACTACTTTAATCAATACAAATTTGCAATTTAATTTACAAATCGAAAAGCAAACTATTATGCACAAATCTTGCTCTGGTATCTATGAAAAAAACTAATTTTCATAAGCATTGAGTTTCAGCCGCAGCCACAAGAGCACTAAATCCTCCTGTGGCAGACAAACGAACAAACCCAAAATCTTAACAATTAACAAAAAACCTTTTAGGTTCAGGTCATAGGTCATAATTTTCGCCGGAAATTTGTCGGCGGCGAGAACAATGTTGTACCTCTGCTTTCTTTTTTCAGTCATACTTCTTCACTATGTTCTGACTTGTGATAATCAAGAGACCGCTTTTTGTTAATAGGGAAGATTGGATTCAAGAGAGGCGTGTTCTTCTCCAATCTTTCTCCGATCATAAGTGTAGCTTTTTCGCGTTAACTCTGTTCTGACTTCTGATAATTAAGATTCTCATTTCTTAATTACTTTAATCAATATAAATTTTCAATCCAATGTTTGTTAAGTCTTGCAAACCATGGAGAGATTATTAATTTTACCCTCCAAACGTTTGGTTTATAGCGTGAATAGTCAAATCCCTAATCATCAAATGCATAGATAACAACTGTGATTAGAAATCAAATCGATAGTTGCATAAACTTCAGTATAATATCTCTAAATTTAGTCCTGTGTACGATTCAGTTAATTTATTTTATTTTTATCATCTATAATCTACACATATACGTTAAAGAATTAACCTTGGATGATACAACGACAATACTACTTTTTTTTTTGTTAAAAAAGTCTTCATATTTAGATTTTTTTGGGTTTTTGAAATTTACAAATTGAAATGCAGGCTTAATGAAAAACTAAAGGTCCATAAGGGGAAACAGAATATAAAAGTCCAAACCGAAAACCCCTATTGGGTCCGGTTAGAAATTTAACCAGAGAACCAAAATTGTTCAAAACCCGGCTAAACCGGGAGACACCAAAAAACCCTAATCACAAGAAACATGCGACTATTGGAGCCGCTGCCACTGTAACCGGTTCATGCAACCTAAATCACATCCTGGTCACTCCCCTTGCCACCACTCCGGCTCGCCAGCAGTTCATACAATACTATTGCAAATTACTAGCTATACTATGCTAAAAACATTGGTAGTAATTGAAAAAAGTCCACTTATTCAGAAAATGACCCCTTTGGCTATGGATACTTTCAATTTTTATGAACAAAATAAATGATGTTCTTAATCCATATATAGGTGAAAATGTCCCTTCAATTTGTTGTCTTGACTTTTATTTANAATCTCCCGGAGCCGATGGAATATGAGAGAGTGCCCATGTTTGTAGCGCTGGTGGGCATTCAAACATAACATGGTTAATCGTTTCCACTTCCGCTCCACACCGAGGACATTGTGTATCACAATTGATTCCTCGAGCGCGTAAATTTGCTGAAACCGAGAGACATCCCGAAATGGTTTGCCAAATGAAATGTCGCAATTTCGGTGGACATGTTAATTTCCATGTATGTGCCTGTAATTTCTTTATGTCCGGACCGTAGAAGTAATTTCCGCCATTGTCTGGGTTTTGTTGTTCAATATGGTATCCCGACTTTACCGTATATTTTCCTGTTTTTGTATAGTGCCAACCAAGAGTGTCTGGTCGATATGTGCTGCTGATGGGTATACCACGAATAATTTCCACATCGGTCGGGTCGATAATTGCATTTATCAACTCCCAATTCCACGTTTGTGTCGCTGGATCAACCAAATGATTGACCCTAAGATTTGTGTAATAATTATACCCCTTACATGTTGCTGACCTCGGGGGAGAAGATGGTATCCAAGGATCATTCCATACTGAGATGGAGCCACCTGAACCAACTCTTTTAATGAGCCCTTTTGTAACCAGAGATCTAGCTGAAATAATACTCCTCCACCCAAAGGACGGGGAGTATGATCTTATAGGATCTAATGGGTCTGTGTTCCGAAAGTAACGACCCTTAAAAACTCGAGCAAATAACGAATCCGGTTTTTCCATTAACCGCCATAGTTGTTTTGCCAGCAGTGCCGTGTTAAATTCCTCTACTGTTCGAAAACCAATTCCGCCATCTGATTTGCTCCGACACATCTTCTTCCAAGCTATCCAATGCATCCCTTTTTGGTGTCCGTCGGGACTCCACCAGAAACGCGCTGCCGCACTAGTTAATTTTGCGGTAATGGATTTGGGTAGTCGAAAGCATGACATAACGAAAGTCAGCATAGCCGATGCTACCGATTTAAGTAGAACCTCTTTACCCCTTTATTTAGTAGCCTTGATGTCCATCCATTAACTCTGTCATTATGTCTTTCGACGACGAAATTAAAAATCCTGCTCTTTGAAATTGATCATTCGTCCAACTAATAGGATTGTAATCATCAGGCGAATTTTGTAGTGATGAAATATGCCACATCTAATAAAATTCAGTTACCAATTTCGAAGAACATAGCAAAATAACTCAACTACAACTTCTTCTTTTCGTATACTCTTTTATGTTGATGAGACAAAAAAAATTAGCACAAACGAGTATACTATAAGCACTAGTAAATTTTGTTTCACTTATGAATACTCGTTTAATTTCCTAACTATTACAATATGAATATAAGGAAATCTTCCACCTTTTGCTTCTCCCTCACGGTAACGACAATCACAGCCGTCGAGGGCAAGAAACAAACCCTAATTCATGGAGAAATGATCCAAAGAGAGTATAACTAAAGAATCAAATATTAGACCATATAAGTCATCCCAGCTTGCAAGATGTTCATATGAGGAACAGTCAGATTCGCAGCACCAGCTCTGCAATTCCTCCTCAGAAAAGCGTAGAAGTAATTAATCACAAGCTTCTTCACAAAAATCGAATTCTTCTTTGCCCTCACATCTCCATGAGCCAGCAAATACGTTAGCCCCGAGTCTGTGGCTTCTCTCAAAGCTGCAAGTTCATATTCCAGAGCCGGATCTTCCTCCATTGACGATCCTACGCTTGAAGACGGCAGAACATCCGAATCCAACTCTTGCTCTGGCTCAGACCGCTTTCCTCGGTGAATGAGAGGGACCGTGAGGTCGTCTGTGTAAGTGTCACTTGCAATGGAAACCCTATCGGGATCAAAATCATTAAGGGTGCTCTCTAAAGCATCCTCTAACGCTTCACATCTCAAGAACTTCTCTAGACTTTCAATAAGAAGCTGTTCGAAGACTCTAGAATCTTCTTTTCTGACATCTTTGTAGCCGTACCTCGCGATGCACCTGAACATATGGTAGTCCTTAGGACAAACCCGTCTGAAGAGGAACCTCTCTTCTTGAGGAACGACCGGAACAGGAACATATTTGATGCAGACAAAGATGATCGTTGAGTGAATCGCGGGGAGAGTGAGCAAGAACTGTCCGAAAATGGAAGGTATGCCTTGGACAAGCTCATTGTAAAGGAGTCCAATCCCGGGGATTCGAATTGTTCCGAGAGTTGAACCGAGTTCACGCATAAAATCCATGGAGATTCTTTCCCGGACCTCGCTTTGGTACTTGAGCACGCTCCCGTAGTTCCAAATGTACATTACGGTGAGGAAGAAAGTGGCGAATACTAGCGGAACCCAACCGCCTTCCAAGATCTTGGTGAGAACCGCAAGCAAGTAAATGGTCTCGACGGATCCGAATATAAGTGGGAAACAAAGGGCAAGAAATAGATTGGTTTGCCAAATGAGAAGCATCACTAGTGTTACCAAGACTGTGCTAACCATCATCACACCTACCTCTGCTATGCCTGAAATCAGGAAAAAAAAAGGGAGGAATGCAGAAAAAACATCAAAAGCCAGAAAGCTTTTTCTACGGCTGGGCATAAAAACCGAACCAAACCGAACTTTTCAGAAAATGGAACAGGAAAACTGAACTGAGTTGAACCGAAAAACCAACCGTAAGCATTGGCGATGTGGGTTGTGCTTCTGAAAATGGAGACAACGAGTATGCACATGATCATCAAGAACCAATTGATGACAGGAATGTAGATTTGACCCATGCGTTTCTTAGAAGTGTGGATTATCTTCAGCCTCGGGAAGCAACCGAGAGCCATGGCTTGTTTAACGCATGAGAAAGTCGCAGAGATCATAGCTTGGCTCGCTATCATCGCTGCTAATGTCGCAATTACAAACACCGGCCAGAACAAACTCTCTGCATTTTTCAATAATTTCAACATACTGCGCATTACCATATCAAGAAATAACTGAGCAGAGGCCTCGGGATATGTTGATTCATTTACCTGGAACTGAATCATAGAATATGCGAGCTGATGCATCAGGATGCTTTGTTAGATAAGCAGCTTGACCCATGTAAGCTAAGAGAAGGCATGGGAACACCACGCAAGTGAATGCCATCTGATCCAAATATCATTATTATGGTCATCATCATTAACATAATCAATGATCACAAGGTGATGCCAAACCTGTATAGAACGAACTGAGAAATGTCCTAAATCTGCAAACATTGCTTCCGCTCCTTCATAGTTTCAAACACTTTGTAAGAAAGGTTTGATTTCTTAGAAGTTGTGAGGTGAGACTTGAGAGTGTGTTTTTTTTATACCTGTAATGCATAAGACACATCCTCCAAGAGCTGACCAAGCCTGTTTGCTATTCTTGTTGAAGAACAAAACGATATAATACGGGTTTAGTGCTCTTATGACGGTGATGTACTGGAGCCGAGAGAGAAAAACCAGAGCGCGAGAACTGGAGCAAAGAGAAACCCCACTTTACCCGTCCCAAACCGTTGTATGCTGAACAAAGCCACAAGAATCACAATCGAAGACATAACCAATGCATCTAACACAACACAAAACAAGATTGAATATCAATGATCAAAAATGACATCAAGACGCAGTTGCTTAGACATATAAAGAGAAATCATGTGATAGTGATACCCACTTGTTCCAAATCCCTCAACTTCACCTTGTAGACCACTCATTGCAGACATCACTGCATAACAATTAAAAAGGAAGATCAAACCTCAATCTCCACCTTAACCGCTTCTTAGTTTATGAAATCTCAACTGTAAAAACAGCCAAAGTTACACCGTATGGATCCAAAATCTTTTCGGGAAACTCCATTGCAACAAATACAATACGATTCAGACTCACCTGACATAGCTGGTGTCAGAATTCCATCTCCAATAATCATGGAAGTTCCCATTAGGACTAAGAGCAGAAGAAGAGTTTTCAAATATCCTTTTGTCTCCAAAGCTTCTTTAATTCCCAGAGCTCGTTCCAGCTCAGGAGTTGGGAGTTTAAGCCTAAAACTCGAGATCTGCTCATCTGCAGGTTGTTGATTTGGCAGCTTATTCACCTTTGCATACCTACAAATTAGCGAATACAAAGCAAATGTTCCTCCTGCACACACACAAATACACACACATAATGAGAACCACATAACACCACTTTACAAAAACATCGATTCAGATACATTACCTTCGCCGTTGTCGTTGGCTTTAAGGACTACAAAGACATACTTTGCTAAAGGAATCACAGCAATAGTGTAGATGACGAGAGACAAGGCACCAAGAACATCAACTTCTGATCTTATTGGAACTTTACTGAAGACATCACTGAACACATACAAAGGGCTTGTTCCCATGTCACCATACACAACACCTAACGTCTGAAACGCTATCCCAATTGTACCCAAAAGTGATAAATCCTAAAAAAAATTCCATTTTTCAATACATCCAATGTCAATAACACAAACAACATATGGGCACTCAAAAAGATCAAAACTTTAATCAAAAAATTTAACCTTGAGATTGTGGCCATGAGCACCTGCAATTTCCATGGCTTCAACATCGAGAGAATCAGCTCTTTTGGGCTTCTTCATTAGTCTTCTCCTCAAACTCCCAAAACTATAGTCTCCATCTCTGAACTCCGAAAACGGCACCGTTTCAGAGTCCACCTCGCTTCCGTCGACCCATCTCCGATCGCTGCTTCCGGTACCAATACGTCTCAAGCTGTTGTTGCTGCTGCTTCCTTCTTCAATCCTATCTTCTTCTTCCATTGACAAACGCAAAGCAGAGAAACAACAAGAAAAAAGATTTGATTTTTGGTTGGAGGAAGTATTAAGCAGAGTTTGGATTGGTTATTCTTCTTCTTCTATGATTCTTATTGATTGAATGTGACTTCACTGACAATCTCTCTCATGGGTAACATGTTTAGAATTACTGCGAAGAAACTGACAAAGTTCTGATATTTTTTTTGAATTTCTCTTCTCAGTAATAATAACTTCTAACGTCCCCAATATAAACAAAATTGTATTTTTGTTTCTCGATTTTGTATCCTCAAAACGTTATCCATTGTTTGTCTATTTACGACAGTCTTCACGTTTCATACATACAACCAACTTTTTTTTGTTTTGAACTTTTTTGCATTAATATAATTTTTTTTGGTTTTTGTTTATGGGTACAGGAAATTAAACCAGCCATAAACCCACAATTGGGTCTGGTTAGGAAACTAAACCGAAAATAAAAATTGGTATCGAAACCGAACTAGACCAAAAGGAAAACAGGGACAGACCGGAAACAAACGAAACCCTAGCAAGCAACCGGAGAGGAAGACCGCCGCCATTAGGGACTGCGCCGCCTCGAAGTCAGACCGGACTCCTCCGGAGAAGACGAAGACACCGGACCATCAATGCCGCAGAACGGACCAGTAGAAACCCCAGTCACCGGAGAAACTGCCGCCACCAGCAAGCAACCACCAGACTTAGAACCGCCACCAGTCATGACAACACCACCACCCGAGACCACAAGACTTAAAGACACCACAACACCACCACCCTAGAGCCACCACAGAACCGACGCTTGCCAAAGAATAGAGAGAAACCGGAAAACAGGGAGACCCACTGACGTTAACGATGGAACATGACCACCACCGCCAACCCAGAAACAGCCGCCAAAGAGCACAAGGCAACAAGAAGAAACCACCGGGAAGACACCTCACCTCCTTCACGAAGAGCAAGACGGAAGAGGAGAAATAGCAATTGGAGGGGAGCAACCACCGGGAAAACTCCTCCGTCAGTAGATCTGCCGTCCCCGAGCGAAGCCATTTCACAGGAGGCGACATCCGGCGAGAGCCTCTTCCGCAAGCCCACCCGCCGCCAGAACCCTACACAAAACCAGATCGAAGAAACCCTAGAAGCCAAACTTGCCGAAGAAAGAGAACCAGGAGGAGAACCACCGCCGAGTCACATCCTCACAGAGCCGGAGCAGGAACCACCACCGGAACCACTAATCGCCTCAACTCGCTGCCGCAGAACTGTGATCTCCACCAAATCGCATTCGGAGGAGAAACCTACCACGGATGAACCTCCGCTGGTGACAAAAAGCAGAGAACCTCGCGCGACACAGGAGACGCCACATTCCGGTGACAAGGGGAGCTCTGAAACCTAGATCTAGCCGGTGACTCTCAAACTTTATTTTGGGAGAGAAATCGCCGTGAGTGGCCTTCACTCGCACGACTCTACATACAACGAACTTTTTAATACTCCGGTTTTGATTAGTGTGCAATTAGAGAAACAAGAAAAACAAGAGGAATTGAATAGTCAAAAATGGAAAATGATGGGTTTTTTTTTACATTGTTATATCATCATCAAATATAATTGATCTTTGATATTTTGATAAAAACAAAAATCTAATCCAAAGACAATTAATCGATTAAATTCTACTACATGCATCACTTGCAATTATGATGAATAGCTCCACGAATAACGACTCCACAATGCATATTTTTTTGCAACATACAAATTTACGATAGACGATTCTACCTATACCATACCTACGATGGACAATTCTCTTCACAACACACAAGATCACAACAAAAGGTTATACCTGCAACACTCTAGAACTTCCAATAAGTTTTTCATCCATTAATTTACAAAACATGTATTTTCGAAGAATCGAAATTCTCGCCTGGTGTAAAAATCTTTAAATCTTTTGACCACTAGGCAAAAGAGCTTCCACAAATGGATAATGATAATTAGAAATTTTTTATTTATTTTATAAATGTAGATAAATGATAATTGTGGAAAATATATTTCCTCTAATTTCCCTATTACCAACTTTCTTCAATTTTTCTATTGATCGAGTGACGGTTGAGACGGTTGAGACGGTCCCATGCCAAAAATAGAAAGAAACATTCTTTCAAAAAATATATATATATATATTATAATATTAAACGATGTTACAAAGCCGGATAAATCAGAAACTCGACCCGAGAATTTTACGGGAGACCTCAACAATGGTAGAAATCTTTTCGGAGCTAACATCATCGTTTTCTACCTTTAAATCGAATATGATATGGTATTTACTATTTAGAGTGTACAAGACTTTTGTCTGGTCGTATATTGGTTGTGGTAACATTTAAATGATTTTTCAATGATTATACATCATTTCTTCTAATAAGAGTGAATAAATTACTTCATCATATTCAGTTTCATTCTCGTTATATATGTTTTTTATGGAAAAAAAAAGAAAAGTCAAAAAATATTCTCCTTTCTTAACTACTTTAATCAATACAAATTTTCAATTCAATTTACAAATCGAAAAGCAAACTAATATGCACAAATCTTGCTCTGGTATCTATGAAAAAACTAATTTTGAAACCAAGAAAATATATGAATATGGAATGAATTTTGAAATAACTTCTTCGCGTTAACTATGTTCTGACTTGTGATAATCAAGATTCTGATAATCGGCAGCTCTGTTCTGACTTCTCATTGTAGAGTATGGATCAGTTTGTTCAATTTACTTGCTCTCTGACCATCCTAGATACAAGCATTTTATTAATTTGGTTAACTCGTGGTCACTAGATACCCTTAACTACGTCCATGGAGCGTTGGTGGAAGCTGCACCGTTCTTGTTGCCTGGCGATCTAATCGAGCCTATCATCGGCGAGGAGGGGGCGGATGGGGAAGGTGGTGGCGGAGGGGGTGGTGGAGGGGACGGTGGGGGAGAAGAGAAGCGACAACAACAAACGCCGTCGTATAGGCTAGGGGAGCGAATAGATTTTTTTATTTTGTTTGTTTGTTGTTTTGTCCTAAAGGGTTTGTGGCCAAATTCACAAATAAAACCTTGATGATGAATCATGACCGTGTGATCCGAATGTGACATATCATCGTTTTTATCTATAAAAACTAGGATTTNATAATTAGAGATTTTTTATTTATTTTATAAATGATAATTGTGGAAAAAATATTTCCTCTAATTTCCCTATTACCAATTTTCTTCAATTTTTCTATTGATCGAGTGACGGTTGAGACGGTCCCATGCCAAAAATAAAAAGAAACATTCTTTCAAAATATATATATATATATATATTATAATATTAAACGATGTTACAAAGCCGAATAAATCAGAAACTCGACCCGAGAATTTTACGGGAGACAAAATCGACAATGGTAGAAATCTTTTCGGAGCTAACATCATCGTTTTCTACCTTTAAATCGAATATGATATGGTATTTACTATTTAGAGTGTACAAGACTTTTGTCTGGCCGTATATTGGTTGTGGTAACATTTAAATGATTTAAATGATTTTTCAATGATCATACATCACTTCTTCCAATAAGAGTGAATATGTTACTTCATCATATTCAGTTTCATTCTCGTTATATATGTATTTTATGAAAAAAGAAAACAAGAAAGTCAAAAAATATTCTCCTTTCTTAACTACTTTAATCAATACAAATTTTCAATTTAATTTACAAATCGAAAAGCAAACTAATATGCACAAATCTTGCTCTGGTATCTATGAAAAAACTAATTTTGAAACCAAAAAAATATATGAATATGGAATAAATTTTGAAATAACTTATTCGCGTTAACTCTGTTCTGACTTGTGATAATTAAGATTCTGATAATCGGCAGCTCTATTCTGACTTCTCATTGCAGGGTATGGATCAGTTCATACTATTCAAATGCCGTTTGACCATCCCTCGTTACAACCATTTCGTGAATTTGGTTAATTTGTGGTCGCTAAATACCATTCACTACGTCCATGGAGAGTTGGTGGAAGCTGCACCGTTCTTGTTGCATGGCGATCTAATCGAGTCTATCATCGGCGATGAAGGGGCGGATGGGGAAGCTGGTAGCGGATGGGGAAGGTGGTGGATGGGACGATGGGAGAGAAGAGAATGTTATAGATGATCCAGATGGATTGGTTCTGGCTAATGAAGAAATTGAAGAAGAAGGATTTTACCTTGTGCGTAATTAGAGCGCGTAATTATGTACGCGACAACAACAAACGCTGCCGTATATGCTAGGGGAGCGAAGATATATATATTTTTTTTTGTCCTAAAGTTTGTGGCCAAATTCACAAATAAATCTACATGCACCTTGATGATGAATCATGACCGTGTGATCCGAGTTTGACATCATCGTTTTATCTATAAAATGGTAGTCAACTAAGGTATTCCAAAACGGAAAATTTGAGAACCACATTTAGTAAGTTAAGTCCAAGAAAGGCCCAATTAAAATGGCCCAATAATTATTGCCGACTTTGAATCTCAATTTAAAAGAATCAAACAAATAACAAGTCGCTTCTCGTTCTTCAATTTCTTCTCGAATCATGTGCGTTTGATATCCCCTCACTGGATTTAATCGCTATTACGAGCTTTCTCGAAATTAGGGTTTCTGAAATCAGGATTTTTGCTCTTTTCGTTTAATCCGCAGGAGAGAATCACTGAGTTTCTGCGTTCGAAGTTGAAGATATGGTAAGCGTATCATTAACCTTCCTCTCTTCAATTTTTGTTTTGTTTCTTCAGTTTTAGCGATTGTATCCTCTGCTTTTTTCTTCACGGATCGTATACTCTCGCTTCCTTATCTGTGTTGTTTTTCGCTGTTTTCTTCAACATTTACCAAATCTTCCTTTGATGTCTGATTCACCAGTGACTGTGTTGACACTAAATTTTCAATACTTTGGAGAGATGTTTTGTTATTTTGATTTGGTTTATCCTGCCGAATGTTCAATTTCAGTTTTAGGGTTTCCGAGATGTTAGATATTGCATTCTTCTTTCTCTTTGTTTGGTAAGCTTGCACTTGCTAACTAAATATTTTGGATGTGTTGCAGGCAACTCTTGAAGATTCTTTCCTCGCAGACCTTGATGATTTATCTGACAATGAAGCAGAATTGGTGAGTGTGCCTAAAAACTGATTATTATCTATTCCGTTTGTCTTTGATACTAGTTTAAGTGTTGTTTGTTCGATTATCTATATATTCAGGATGAGAGTGATGGTGATGCTGGAAAGGAGGAAGAAGATATTGACATGGACATGGCAGACTTAGAGACCCTTAACTATGATGATCTCGATAGCGTTTCTAAGCTGCAGAAATCTCAGAGATATGTTGATATAATGCAGGTCAGTCCCCTTAACTTTGACCACTGCTACTTGTATTCTACGTATTTGATCTGATTTTTCCCTTTTTGCGATTCAGAAAGTGGAAGAGGCTCTCGGAAAGGATTCTGATGGAGCGCAGAAAGGAACTGTACTAGAAGATGATCCTGAATACAAACTAATCGTGGATTGTAATCAGCTCTCAGTTGACATTGAGAACGAGATTGCCATTGTCCACAACTTTATCCGCGACAAGTACAGACTTAAGTTTCAAGAGCTTGAATCGCTGGTACATCACCCAATCGATTATGCCCGTGTTGTTAAAAAAATTGGCAATGAGACGGACTTAACCCTTGTTGATCTGGTAGGCCTTCTTCCATCTGCTATTATCATGGTTGTTTCAGTTACTGCTTTAACCACCAAAGGGAACCCACTGCCAGAGGATGTCCTTCAAAAGACGATAGACGCTTGTGATAGGGCTCTGGATCTTGATTCCGCACGGAAGAAGGTTCTTGACTTCGTTGAAAGTAAGATGGGATCTATCGCACCAAATCTTTCCGCCATAGTCGGGAGTGCTGTTGCAGCCAAGCTTATGGGGACTGCTGGAGGTCTGTCAGCACTTGCTTCAATGCCTGCCTGTAATGTCCAAATTCTTGGGCACAAGAGGAAGAACCTTGCTGGGTTCTCTAGTGCAACGTCACAGTCCCGTGTGGGTTATCTGGAGCAGACAGAGATTTTTCAAAGCACGCCACCTGGACTTCGGATGCGCGCTAGCAGGCTCTTGGCTGCAAAATCTACTTTGGCAGCAAGAGTTGATGCTGCTAGAAGAGACCCATCGGGAACAAATGGAAAAGTTTTCAGGGAGATGATCACTAAGAAGATTGAGAAGTGGCAAGAACCTCCTCCTGCAAGGCAGCCTAAGCCACTTCCTGTTCCTGATTCTGAACCTAAAAAAAGAAGAGGTGGTCGCCGTCTAAGAAAAATGAAAGAAAGGTAACCTTTTTCATCCTACTTTGTGGCCTTAATTAGGTAGAAATTATATTGCTTGCTGCATTCTTACCTCTCTCTTTAAATCACAGGTATGCAGTGACAGACATGAGGAAGCTTGCCAACAGGATGGCGTTTGGTACACCTGAAGAGAGCTCCCTTGGTAAAAAAAATATCTTGTACCTCACACTTGTTAATGACCACTTTTGTGTAATCTAATACTTGCTCTTCATGATGATAGGTGATGGATTAGGTGAAGGATATGGAATGCTTGGCCAGGCTGGGAGCAACAGGCTGCGTGTATCCAGTGTTCCGAGCAAGCTGAAACTCAATGCTAAGGTCGCGAAAAAGTAAGTATTCCTCCATTTCTGTTTTCTCTGACTTTTATGTTATTTATTTTCGTACTCTGTAGATTAATCTTTAATGATCCTGTCCTTGTTCTTCCATCATATATCCTCTGCGTCCTCATTATGTTCATTAATGGCTTTTCAGGCTAAAAGAAAGACAGTATGCAGGTGGTGCTACTACCTCCGGGTTGACATCGAGTTTGGCTTTCACTCCTGTGCAGGTACAAACATTTCTATGGATTCTTGTGAAAAGTTTCTTATCTTTTGCGATTACTGTCTTGACTTTAGAAACTCACATTGGTATCTATTTTGCAGGGAATAGAGCTGTGCAATCCTCAGGCCTTAGGACTAGGCAGTGGGACTCAAAGCACGTACTTCTCAGAGTCAGGAACCTTCTCTAAGCTCAAGAAGATATAAGTTTGCGAGAGAGACAACTTTTCAAAGTGTTAGAAAGATGATGGTGTGTAAATGAATGGAGACACAGTTATTATATATAGAAAGTGGTGTTTTATCTGCTTTCTATTTCTTTTTTGTGTGTTACTTTTAAGGTATCTCTTCCGAATCACTTTTGTCAACAACCTTGAGTCCTTGAACCCTATTATGAAAAATTAAGATTCTCAATGTATTGTTGTTCGATCTTTGTTTGGTTTGGTTTGGAGTTTAGGTTTGTGTTTTTTGGTTTTCAATGGTATTTTAGAGTTTTAAATTTGTTTTTTACTAGTTGGTATTCAATTTTGTTTTGTAAGTTATTATATGCCATTATACATAACAAAGAATAATTAAAATATGATATAATAAAACTGTCTTTTATAGTAATAAAAATAAGGAAAATATTTATTTTACGTTAAATATGTTATTTATTATATATTTTTAAATTATAAACAATCCATATATATTCAAAGAAAAAAATATATTCAAAATTTTGATATATTTTTCATTATAGTTTATTATATTTTATTTGAATTTATGTCAAAATAAAATTTGAAAAATATTTTACTAATTTTATAAAAAGTTAGACACAATAAAATTGATTTATTAAAGAGTTTGTGAACTAACCACAAAACTAGAGTCATTAAACGGTGCATAATAGAGTTATGTTTTCAATATTATAGGTTTTACGGATTAGCTCGAATAATATTTTATTTAACTGCAAAATGAATTATATAGAAAAATTATTCTGTTTGACTCTATCTATAATCATATAAGTTAGATATATTATAAAATTCAAATAAAAACAAATTTTCTTAAATTTCAAAACAATTTATTTTAAAAAAGTATTCCGTTAGTTGTACTTTTAAACTTGTGATGAAAATGAAGGTTCCCAATAAATGATAAAAAATATCAAGATGGGTCTCGAGTCTAGATTATTCTATTAGAAAATCGCACCGTCCATTTGTTTCTTGAAAACGCTCTGACAAAATAAAGAAAAGACAACTCTATCTATAGAACAGTCTCGAGTCTTAAATTCCTAATCAATTAAATTAAAACCTGAAAATATCCTACTTCGAAGCGCTTTCTTAAAAGGAACATATACTATTACTAGTCTCCCCTCCACGTTACCAAAAAATGATCCGCCGTAATTTAACTAGATTCATTTCAATTAAAGTATCTTTAAGACAATAGGTCTGTCTGACCATGTTTAAACAAAATATTTTTAAAATAAGACGTTCAAAAGAACAGTTAAATTATAATACAACCAATCGGACTCAATAACACAAATCACATATAATAAAAATATTTCACGCTCAATGGAAATTTGTATCACAACCCTTAGAATAATTAAATTTGTATCATAAATGGTTGGCTGAAATATAACTCTGATAGTAATTATCGTCTTAAGGATAATCAGAGATTGGAATGGAAATTACATGGTCTCTGATTTTGCAAAATTAAAAGCGGTCAATTCAGCTTTTCAAACCAAAGTTGCAAATTTTTTACAGGTTCTACAATTTGTTTGATCTCAAGAGTAGCGATATATTTGGTTTGAAGACGATAACAAAGAATTTGCAAAAATTATATACGGAAAACAAGATAACGTAAAGATTGGTAATATATATTGTACGATATACAATATTGGATAGAAAAGTTACCATAATGTTCTTTGGAACATGTAAACAGAGAAAATAATCAAAAAAAGTTTATGATTGTAATTCTTTATTTTCAATATTTGTTGTTCCATCAGTTTAAATGATTAAAAAAATAATCTTATTGTACATCGTTGGCTCAATCAATCAATTGAAATCGGAATTCGTGTTTATCTAAACTAAACAGATTTTTAAAAAAAACTAATACTAAATAATTGAACTAGGAAAAAAATATCAGAATTGAGAAGCGTCATACAAAATTGTCGGCTACCTCCAAGCACGCATCTTCATGAGTCATAACAAGTAGGTCCCACACGCACTTCATTGCCACGGTATATACCACGTGCCCCATTTACAGACCCCAAAGTTTATCAACGAATCATACCTCTTCACGTGTCGCAAATCTATAGAGAGTTGAAAAGTGAAAACCCACACGAAGTGTATATATATATATCCTCACAACACAAAACATTAGACACTTGAAAAATATCCATTCATCTTATCGCTTCACTATGATGGTCCATACACAAACCGGGTCGAGTCGCCGGATTCTGACTTTTCCGGCGGTAAATCCGTGCGAATCTATCTCCATAACCACTCTCGTCGACTCGCTGCTACAAATCGCCGGCGAGATTCTCACCTTCAAACCAAAACACTTCTCCACCAACAAACGAAGCGTCAAAGAAACTCTCCGACATATCCAAAACCTCGTCATCATCTTCGACGAAATCCAGATTCAAATCCGGGTCGGGTCAATATGTTCTTACCCTCGGTCAGCGATCGTGAGCCTCTCGGAGCTCCACGTCATCTTCCAGAAACTCAAGTTCCTTGTAGAAGACTGTACACGAGACGGAGCTCGGCTTTATATGTTGATAAACTCCGATAAAGTCTCAGCTCATTTCCGGGTCTTGACCCGATCCATATCCACTTGCCTCGACACTTTTCCAGTCGGATCCGTTGACTTTTCCGGAGAAGTCAACGAGCTACTCTATCTATTAATCCGTCAGACCCGTAAATCCGAAGCAAGACCCGACCCGGATGACAAACGTGCTATAGACTCGGTCTATTGGTTCTTTAACCTGTTCGAGAACAGGATTCATCCGAACTCGGATGAAGTACTCCGTGTTCTTGATCACATTGGTGTCCGAAAATGGAACGATTGCGTCAAAGAGATTGATTTTATAGGAGAAGAGAAGAAGGATACGAATGAAATCGAGCTTCTTAGCAGCTTAATGGGTTTCATATGCTACTGCAGATGCGTGATACTTGGAGGCATTGATGAAGAAGAAGAAGACGAAGAAGAAGAAGACGATTTGATTATTCGAGGTTTAAACGTTGATGATCTTCGTTGCCCGATTTCTCTAGAGATTATGAATGATCCAGTGGTTTTAGAAACAGGACACACGTATGATCGGAGCTCTATCACAAAGTGGTTCACCTCCGGTAACATCACGTGCCCTAAGACCGGGAAAAATCTGGTGAGTAATGTTTTAGTGGATAACGTCTCCGTCAAGCAAGTGATTCAGAGCTACTGCAACCAAAACGGCGTGGTTTTGTTGACGGAGACTGATCAGAAGAGGAAGACGAAGAACAAGTCGATTTCGCCAGAGAGTTTAGCGGCGGAAGAAGCAGGGAAACTCACGGCGGAATTTCTCGCCGGAGAATTGATCAACGGAGGCGAAAAAGAGATGGTTAAAGCGTTAGTGGAGATCCGTCTTCTCACCAAGACGAGTAGTTTTTACAGATCTTGTTTGGTGGAAGCTGGAGTTCTGGAGTCGCTGATGAAGATTCTTCGTTCTGGTGATCCGACGATTCAAGAGACCGCCATGGCTGGGATTTTGAATTTATCGAGGGATATCGCCGGGAAAACTCGAATCGCCGGAGACGGTGGTGGATTGGAGATCATCGTGGAGGTTCTCAACGAAGGAATCAGAAGAGAGAGTAGACAATATGCAGCAGCTGCGATATTCTATCTATCTTCTCTCGGAGATTTCAGCAGACTAATCGGAGAAATCCCAGATGCGATTCCGGGATTGTTGAGGTTCGTTAAAGGTTGTGATTACGGAGACTCGGCCAAACGCAACGCGTTAATCGCGATTAGGAGTTTGCTGATCCAACAATCCGATAATCACTGGCGTGTGCTCGCTGCTGGAGCGATACCTGTTCTTCTCGATCTCGTGAAATCCGGCGAGATCAGCGACGGAGTCACGGCGGATTCGATTGCGATTCTCGCGAAAATGGCGGAGTATCCCGACGGGATGATCTCTGTGCTCCGCCGTGGAGGATTGAAACTCGCGGTTAAGGTTCTGGGTTCGTCGGAGGTTTCGTCGGCGACGAAGCAGCACTGTGTTGTTCTGCTTCTGAATCTGTGTGTTAACGGCGGATATGACGTCGTTGGGGCACTCGCTAAGGATCCGTCGATTATGGGGTCGCTTTACACGGTGTTAAGTAACGGCGAGTGTGGAGTTGGGAAAAAGGCAAGTGCTCTTATCAAAATGATTCATGAGTTCCAGGAGAGGAAAACCGGAACGGTCGAACCGGTTTTTGAAAGAGAACGGTTTGTCCACGCCTGGTGATTTGGTACACACTACGTACGCAGAAACTCTTCGAGCTTATTTTTATCGAAGGGTTTATTTACCAAAATTAACTTCAATTTTTATAGGTTAAAGAGGAATTTATATGTATATAGTTTACTTATCTTTGTAAATACTACTAGCTCTGGGATTTTTTAATAACCCAAAGAGCTAATACTATTGTGATCAGTTTCTGGTTTTCAGATAGAAGCTGTGTGCAATATCATTAATGAAGAACATTAAGTCCTTTTTCTGTAATTTACTAGGCTGCTTGTAAAACATGGAACTCTGATAGAAAGATGTTTTGGTTTAAGCTAGAATTAACTGTGTGGTTATGTTTGTGGTAAACAATATAAATCATACTTTGCATGAGTTGGGAAAGTGATTACATGTGTTAGGAAAGTATGTATGGTTATTGGAAAGCTTTAAATGTTTTCTTGTAGTAAATGAATTTGCTGATTAGGTTTGGATAAAATACCCGGAACCGAACTGATTAGGAGATACCAAACTCGAACCGAAACCTATAAAAATATCCGATGGATCGTAAACTCTTATATCCGAAGAATCGGAACCGAACCGAAAATCGACCGGGTACCCAAAACACCCGAAATATAATTATATACCCGAACCTGATTATGATTCGATTTTTTTTCGAGATTTTTACCGATTCTTGAATTTCGGAAACGAACTGACCCAAAACCGATTGGAACCGACCGAAAACCCTATCGGATCCTAAATGAGTCCAAAATCCTTCTACCCGAAAGATTCGGAACCGAACAATTCCTACCCGAAACTGACCCGAATACCTGAATGTCTATGCCTATTGCTGATTAAGAATAGAGATACTCTATATCAGAACATAACCAATGGGTTAACTTTGTGCTAAAACTATTTGTATGGAAAAGCCTCACGCACTACAAGAAATATGCTTATTGATAGCACATTACGATAGCTCAGTTTCGGTAAATGCTATTATAGATGGTATAAGGGATTGGGGTACTCTATCATAGCATTCTAAAAATGCTATCCCAAAAATAACTAATTGGGAAGTTAAAATCCACTTTGGCTCTCATAAATTCACTTAATACCGCCAACACTTAGCGAAAAATAAGGATTTAGCGCCTTAGGGTATATTTCGTTCGAGAAACCAAACACACGCAGACAAAAAATTTGGGAACATAAAAAAAAAATTCACTTAGGGTTTCGCCATAGTCATCGATCTCCACCTCGCCGGCGACAATCTCGATCTCTGTCGGCCTCGATTTCCTGCTGAGCTCGATCTCATTTCGACCTAGGTCTCATTACGAGCTAGATCTCCTTCAGCCTCAGCTTCGTTCGACTTCGAAATCTCTAAACTCAATTCCAAGAAGAGGTCTGGTTGCTTAGATCTCTCTCGATAAGCCTTTCTTCTCTCCCATCTCTCTCTGAACAACTCATCTTATCCACTCCTCTTCTCTTCTTATCCCCTCCGCCGTCGCTACCCCAATCCGTTCTCAGCGAGGAAGCTTTCAAGAGCCTTGGTCTCTCCGACCACGACGATTTCGACCTCCACGCCAATAACAACGACGATGCCGAAGAACTCGCTATCTTAAAACTCGGTTTGCGTCTCGGTGAGTCTCCCGATAAGTGTGGTATAACTCACCTCTTCCCCATTCAGGTTCCTCTCTTTTATCTCTGAATAATCTTTTTCTTTTGACTAAGGTTTCCATTTTTTTCTTTCGTTTTCCAATTTTGCGGATAATCTGAAAATTGTTGAATACTTATCTTTGTTTGCCTTATCTACACTAGAACATTTGTAATTTATGCAGGGAAAGCTGAGTGGTGGGAATCAGCAGAAAGGTCAAAGAGTAAGCTACATGAAAGCAAACAGACGATTCAGTGTTAGAGCAAATGTTAAGGAAATCGCTTTCGACCAGAGCTCAAGAGCTGCTCTTCAAGTTGGTATCGACAAGCTTGCTGATGTTGTTGGTCTCACTCATGGCCCTAGAGGTATTATTAGTAGCTCTTCTCTTTCACTATCTCAATGTGTTTTGTACAAATTTGTTCCTCTCTTTTGTCTTATCTTGGTGTTTCTCGTTTGCTATTCTCAAGGGAGAAATGTGGTGTTGGATGAATTCGGAAGTCCTAAGGTGGTGAATGACGGAGTCACCATTGCTAGGGCTATTGAGCTACTTGATGCGATGGAGAATGCCGGTGCAGCACTTATCTGTGAGATTAGTGTGTGAGAGTTATAGCTTTGTTGTGATTTCTGTTAATAGTGATTGATTTGGTGGGTTTGTTGTTGTTTTGTGAAAGGTGGCTAGTAAGACTAATGACTCGACTGGTGATGGGACAACAACTACGTCTATCCTTGCTCGTGAAATTATCAAACATGGATTATTGAGTGTCACTTCTGGTGTAAATTCCGTTTCGCTCAAAGAGGGGAATTGATAAGTCTTTCCAGGGTTTGATTGAAGAGCTTGAGAAGAGAGCTAGACCTGTCAAAGGTCGTAATGACATCAAAGGTACGAACTTTTTTCAGTGACCTTCTTGTGATACAATGTTGATGCTAGTTACAATTTTGTACAAAACACAGTGAGACCAAAGCGAACATAGTCAGCAGTCTTGTCATCAAGTTTTGTTAACTTTCTGCTCAACTGCAACATTGTGATATAAAAAAAGATGTTCAGATTTAGTCTTAAAAATGGGCAAACAAGACCACAGTTTCTAGTTGTGATTATTTAAGCACATTAATAAAGGATTCAGGTACTCTCTATCTTTTCTTTATAGTTTACTGAGTCCGTTGACTTTCTTTTGCAGAAAATTTGAAGATATTTTTGATGTAGATCATTTCATTCATTACTTGAAAGGTGATGTCCGAATTGTTCGAGATATACATGAGTGGTTCACTGACAAAGCAGAGTTATTCTCTAGTATAAGGTTTGTTTTTCAACTCTAGTATAAGAAATCTGCAGCAACTCCTCCAGCTCCTATAAAGAAATCTCAGGTACCATCAGAATCCCCTGAGGTACTTTTTGTCCTTCTATTGAATCTCGATATCAGACTCCGAATCTCTAGCATCATAGCTCAACTAATAGACGCTTTGATTAAATTAGTAGGATGTGACTCAAGCTCTTGAGGAAACCCAATGCAATCCTAGAGTCTCTGTTTGAATTTCTCCATGATCAACTGCTCCCAAGACCATATTAGTTATTGAAAGAAGATAACATTTAATTTATCTTTTCCAAGGAAGTGAAATGTATCCTGTTCTTGCACTTTTGTGTTGCAGTTTGAAGTTTCCAAGTTAAATGAAGAAGTTTTGCAGTTGCAGCTGATGGTAAGCTAGTTTCTTTTCCTAGACCCAAAACACTTATTTTCCTTCTTTTTGCATCTGCTTGATACACAATGATCCTTCTCGATATTAATGTGGCATTATGTGTCTATTTGCTTTTGCAAGATTCTAATTAACTTAAGAGCTTATTTTATTGATCTCATATTTTATAATATTTTTGCTGCTAGTTATAAGAGTTAAAAAGCGTAACATAGGTTCTCAATTGTTTTTTTGCAGAGAAGAAGAATGGTTTACTCAGAAGATAAGAAACCAGCTTCGAATATGACTTACGCTAATGGTAGAAAGAAGAAGGGTGATTTTGAGCTCTGGTTTGTGCTTTTGATTATATACTGAAATTGCAGTACTTATGATGTTATTTGATACTTGTTTTAATAAATAATGTTACTTTGTAAAATTACAATTATGTATCTTTGATCATTTATGGAAAGAAACATGATTTTAACTAATTAGTTTTGTAAATATAATTAATTGGAATTTCAATATATATATATATATATATATTTTTTTTTTTTTTGAAATAATATAGTAATTCATCATTTTATAATGTAACACGTAAAAATTGCTATAAAACAATGTAAAATAGCACGAAAAATGTGTTGCAAGAAAGAATTTGATTGCATTCAATTAGTGCTATTATATAATAACTTATAATAGCACATCCCAAAAACGCTATCGTACGTGGTCGACCTAAGATAGCTCCTCATGTCCTAGCGTTTATGGAAACGCTATCTATTACCTATTATGGCGTTTATAATGTGCTAACAATGTACATATTTCTTGTAGTGTGGATAGGACCATAATCAGGCATTTTCCCAAGAAACGAACCAACAATGTATTCTTTGTGCAGGTCAGCTCCTCTTTGGAAGACGGCATCTGGGACCAGAACTCTCGGCTTTCCTTCCGGAGATACCGACGTTGGGGCCAAGCGAGACCTGTCAACAGAGCGGCTAACTTTCTGAGCATAGGTTTGACGATTCACTGCAGGGGTTGGAGATTTGGCGACAGGGAGCACATAGGCTGAGGGGAGGGGAGAGCTAGAGGGAAGGGAGGGGGTCTTAGCGGTAGCTGGAACTTTACCGATCCTTAGAGTGGACCCTGATGGCTGCGGGAGGTGATTAGTGGAAGCAGAATTAGTACTGAGCGGAGAACTACCCTTAGGAGGTAGAACAGTGTAGTTTTGAACAATATTTTTTTCAGATTCAGATCTAGATCTAGTTCCAGGAGTTTCTTGAACCAACAGTTTTTCAGTGCTAACACTGGCCACATCCAGAGTATCAGAAGTATCAACTTGAGTAGTAGAAGGCATAACCTTGACCGGGACCACTGTTGCAGTCTCCGTCAAAACAGAACCAGTAGTTTGCATAGGAGCTTTTGTAACTGTAGTAGAAGGGGAGGAGGGGAGAGGAGGGAAATGGAGGTGGTCTAGGGGGTCTGGTGGTCGGAAAAGGGGTCCACTGGAGGTGGACTGAGGAGGGTTCACGGCGGAAGCATTACCTTTCTCAGGGAACCAGCGGTTCGCCTTGGAAGCCATTAACTTTCTTTTGATTTTTTATCGACTAATCTTCTTCAAAGAACATGAAAGCATAAATAAAATGTAAACAAAAAAAAAGAATAATGCTCGGCCCTTGTTGTCTCTCTGTTTTGTAAAATTCAAATCAATTTGCTTATTTGATTGCTGCAATATTGACGAATCTTGTTCAAAGAAAATGTAAATGGTCTATAATTCATAACCTGTTACTTGATTTGCACAGAAGTTGGAACATAAGAGCACACAAAAGCAGTCCAAGAATTGTCATTTAGGCTAATGAGTTTACCTTTATGCTTTATAGATACATCAACGTTGTTGTTGTGAACTCCATGGAGATTGACGCTAATCAAATAAACCCTAAAATCTCCCCTGATCATCAGATACTGTCTTTCCCCTGCTGCTTTACACAAATGCTTATTTGTAAAACTCTGATTTTTATATAAAACGTTCCACTTTTTGCAAGTAGATCGTACGTACTGCTTTCAGAGATGTCAAGTGAACCCTAGAGAGAATCTCCTCCACCAAATCCCTTGGAAGATTGGAGATGGTAGAAGAAGTCATCGTTTCTTTTCTTCTTTTCCGTTTCATAGTCATCGTTTCTAACAAGGATCGATGTAACACAGATAAAGTTAGGTCAACTTCCATAAACTCTTTTCTTTTGCCCTGTGGTTGCTGTTATCTACAGACATGGAGATTCAATGCAACTTTTTTTTTTGCAAGAGGAACAAAAGTAAATAAAACTATGTTGAGGAATTTGGTTTAAAACCAGATAACTAATCTTGTTCTTTAATTCTTTACCATATTGCATATAGAAGAGATGAGCAAGAATATTAATATTTATTGACTAATCTTGTTCATAAAACATGAAAGCAAAAAAAGAAAATGTAAACGGTCTAATTCACAAGATTTTCACAGAAGTTGGAACATAAGAGCACACAAATGGGTAGAGTTGTATGTCTGCTGATTCTGTGAGATCCACTCTTGTGAAATAACCATTCTCTCCAACCATGAAAGCATGAAAATCCAGGTAGCTTTCAGAAAAAACCACAGCGATTTTCTTCTCCTCCTCAATGAAGAAACTTGTAAAGTAACCGAGTGGATTGCTCTTGCTCACATCAACTTTTAAGAAGTTGCTCCACGACACCGCATCAGGCTCAATCTTATTCGTAACCCAAATCTCCATCTCAAGCGTATCATGCGGTCGCTTTAACAGCGCAAGCTGCTCTTCTCTAACGGCAGATAGAGACACATCGCATTCAAAATTAGAGTTAAATGGCAGAGGTAGACGCGGTCCAAACCTCTCTCTTGTAAAATCAAAACAGAGTAAGAAACAATCTCGTGATTCCGTACCTCTAGCATACCAATAAGTATTTCCCTTCAAAGACACGCCGCCATGTTTACCATACTCTATCTTTATATTCCGGTCAAGAGTGGCATCAAGAACCCTCCATGAATCAGAGCTTAGATCATAGATTTCGAGGCGATTATAGAAAAACATCAAGATTTTGTGTTGACGGCATGATTGTTCGTATCCGAAAGCAAACCAGTCTAATCCGGAGTTATTTATTCGGTGTTTGATCCATCTTCTTGTCCCCCAATACGGGTTCCAAACCACAAAGATATACTTGATGTGTCTGAATACACATAGCAATAAACCGTGGCAGTGAAAGACTTGAGATATATTTTGCATACTTGATGATATGAAGTTTCTCGGGAAACAAGTAGACCTCGACGGGTTATGGAGAGATCAAAGCTGTTGTTGTGAGTTTCGTAGAGATTGACAATGCATCATCATCACAAACTGTCTTTCCCTTTCTGACGAAGCCGCTGCTTTGCCAATGTGCTTATTCGTAAAGCTCGTATCTTTTGATAAAAAGTTCCACTTTTTACAAGTAGATCGAACTTCTCCCATAGATTTCAAACAAGGATCGATGTACACAGAGATTAGGTCAACCTATGAAGTAGTATTTATATAGCAAAGATCCAAGCTTGCGGAAAATCAAGTGAGAAACGGTGGCTCATTGGTGGTATTTGAGCCCATTAAACGTATTAGATATAAGGCCCAACTTTTGAAACAATGTACTCAGGGTCAGGTCTCCACGCGTGCGAACCGAGTATCCTCGCACGTGACAGCCTTACAGTAACAACATCCTCAAGATTCCTTTCACTCTCCTTCCCCATGAGAACACATTTTTGATAAGTAAGAGTCATTTTCGTGAAGAGTGAATTTTATTTATGTCCTAAAGACGCAACATTTATCGATTCCACGTCTTTGCCTTTTTTCTACGGAACCCAATCTCTCGGATCTGGGAATCTGGGCAAGTCCATGATCAATTTCTTTTGATTAAGGAATCAGAGGATCATCGGGACAATGGAGTCGATACTGGCACGCGCCTTGGAGTATACTCTCAAGTATTGGCTCAAATCTTTCACCAGAGATCAGTTCAAGCTTCAAGGCCGTACTGCTCAGCTTTCTAATTTAGGTCCTCCTTCCCTTTTTTGTGCGTTCACTGGGAAAAGAAAAGATTTGTGTTTTTATTCTTCTTCTTCTTTTTTGATTCAGATTTTTCTGTTTGCAGACATTAATGGCGAGGCTATACATGCCAGTATGGGTTTGCCCCCAGCCCTTAGTGTCACCACTGCTAAAGTTGGAAAATTGGAAATCATGGTTTGTGTTCTTCGACTCTTGCTTTTTCTTTTTTAGCTACTCTGGACACATCTCATTGTTATTGAATATTGTTTCAAATGGGTGATGAGTAGCAAATTCTGCGGAAACTCTACATCTTAGTTTATCTTTCTTGATTTTGAGTTGATTTGTTGAAATAACAACCCCCATAATCATTCATTGTGTACATCTCTAGTTTCTACCTTTACCAGATATAGATTCAGGATTGCTAAGAAACATGTCTTTGATTTGTGACAATTTCTCGCCATGGCTTTGATTTGTGACAATTTCTCGAGGATAATAGAATTGTGAGCAGGGACTGTCCATGTGATTATGATAGTTGATGCTTCGATTTGTGACACCTTGTCAACGAAACAAGGAATTCTGACAGTACTTTAAGTGGATAGTTGGTTAATTAATCATACTTCTTTTAAATTTGATTGAACATGCTATAATAAACTGATAAGTTATTCTGTTTCTGTCTACTCTCTTGTTCTCCACAAGCATTAATTTGTTTTTCTCTCACTTTTCCGCCCAAATAGCTTCCGTATGTCAGTAATGTGCAAACGGAGCCTGTAGTTGTGCAAATTGATAAACTCGATCTTGTTCTTGAAGAAAATCCTGATGCTGATGTGACAAAGGGTCCAAGCAGGTAGGGGATCCCTACTTCATCTGTTTTGCTTCTACTCAGTCTTGATTGAGGCTTTGCTTTTATTTCCCAGAATATTATTGAGCCTTTCGTTTTTTTTTTACGTTCAGTGCTCAGTCTCCTACCGCCTCTGGAAAAAGTAACGGTTATGGATTCGCTGACAAGGTGTGGTATCTCTGCTACTTTGTCAATATTCCAAAAATTTATCCCATAAAGCACGGAGGCTCTTTAACAAAAAAAAAAAAGCACGGAGGCATTAGTAGTTTGTACTCGGTGATTCAAATCTAGCCTCTTGTAATTGTTATTTTGAGATTTATGCAAACAAAACCGATAACTACCATGTGCCATATTCTCCACAAATAGAACCATCAATTTCCACCTCATCGTAAGACCTTTTTCCATAAGGAAATGCTGATAATATATTGGCCAATATTTGTATGTAAGTCTTAGTAAAATGGCATGTCTGAAATTGCAAAAATGAAGTGAAGATTTCTATCACTTTTGTAGTAAGGTAGTTGGTTTTGAGCTTTGTTCATTTTCTGTCTTTCTTGTGCATGTGGTTGAAGACAAGTTAAGCATATAATCCTTTTGTTTTCTTGGAGGAATCATGTCAATTTGCCAGAGTGTCTTTCTTCGGGTTTATAGGACATAGCGGTCCTCATGCAATTATATCTTTTATTATGTTGATCAGATTGCAGATGGAATGACTTTACAAGTTAAGGTGGTCAATCTTCTTCTTGAAACTGGTGGTGGGGCTCACCGTGAAGGAGGGGCAGCCTGGTAAGTTTTAGCTTCACGTCTATGGAGTGTTGGAATCTAGTTACTTAGCGTTCTTTGATACATAAACCTGGTTATGAAATTTTTATTGATTGCAGTTAATTTATGCCTTCCACACTCGACCTGACTATAATAAATGCATTGGATTGTTGCTTATGTATGTCTAAGCTCTTATGTTTTGTATCTAGGGCTGCTCCGCTGGCTTCTATTACAATACGCAACCTTGTTCTGTATACCACTAATGAGAGTTGGAAGGTGAGCTCTGCGAGCATGATGTAAGAAAATCTTTTTCTGGAAGAATTAGTATTTCTGAACCAGAATTATCATTTACAGGTTGTAAATCTGAAAGAAGCAAGGGACTTCTCTACCAATACAGGATTTATTTATCTGTTTAAGGTATTGATGCCACTCTTTTTAGCTAGTTGTTCCCGATACTATATTCTTGGTGGCTCAAGATTGAGCATTCCATGTTTGCAAAAATAGTGCCAAAGATCTTTATTCCTTCCTGACAATCTTCTTGGAAGATAATATTATTAATATGTTTTGTTTTTCTACCTGTGATGCATATACTTTCCTTATCAGAAACTTGAATGGGAAGCTTTATCAATTGATCTTCTGCCACATCCTGATATGTTCACTGATGCCAATTTAGCCCGCTCTGAAGAAGAAAATCTCAGAGATGATGATGGCGCAAAACGAGTTTTCTTTGGCGGAGAACGCTTTTTAGAAGGAATTTCTGGCCAAGCATATGTAAACATTTGTATATATGATATTTTAGTAGGATGCTTGAAGGCATTCAATGTTTTGGTGCGTAATTTGTTAGCCCTGATGGTGGCCTCTTGTTCAGATTACAGTTCAGAGAACTGCGCTAAACAGTCCACTTGGGCTTGAAGTCCAGTTGCACATTCCAGAAGCTGTTTGTCCAGCGTTAAGTGAACCAGGTTTGAAGACATTCTCTCTTAGTTTTCAGATAACTGGTTGATGGATTTGGATAACTAAGTCTACCCATTATTCTTGGGAATAGGGTTACGGGCTCTTCTCCGCTTTCTAACTGGAATGTATCTATGCCTAAACCGAGGAGATGTGGATCCAAAATCTCAGCAGGTCTTAAATTTCATATTCCCTGTGGATCTTTTCAAAGGAAAAATTTGATATGAATTCTTTTTCTCACTCTTTAATGGTATGCCTCAGCAGTCTGCTGAAGCAGCAGGACGTTCTCTTGTCTCTGTTCTTGTGGACCATGTATTTCTTTGCATTAAAGATGCTGGTTAGTTTCTGATATACTTAAATTGAAAATATTCTTCACTAGGCTGGGGTCAGAATCTGACTCACCTGTTAGTTAAGAGTGCAGTTTTGCATGGGATTACTTCTGTTTCTTGGGTTTAACTTTTACCACTTTTCATGGCATTTCAGAATTCCAACTGGAACTACTGATGCAGTCTCTCCTCTTTTCTCGAGTACGTTCTCACTGATTTTTAGATTTTTAGCTGGTAACTTTCATGATATTGTTTCCTGCATATACATAATGCACCATGAAACTTTCTTACTTCTGGAAAATCGTAAACCAAATTTCAGGAACTCTAATTTGTATACATGTATAAGTTTAGTACGAGTCGGAACATGAAACACACATTTTATATAATGAAATTGGATTCTGGACAAAGTGAGGAGTTCCATAAAGAAATTAGGGATCTAGACTAGATTTGCTCTCATTAAAATGGTTTAATATTAATATGATAATATGATTAATGTATTTGATGGGTTTGACAATAAACTATATTTCTCTTCCCAGTGATGTTAATGTGTTATGTTCACAAGAAAGTTAAATCCCCTCGTAGGATTAAGTGCACTTCATTACTCTGAGCATCTTAATGAAGTATATCTTGTTATACGGCTCTGAAATCTGACATCGGTAGGCATATATGCTTGCAGGCCTGTGTTTCGGACGGAGAATCAGCTAACTATTTGACTAAGATTTTGATTGGTGGGCTATTTCTAAGGTGAATAGCTATATGTCGGACTAAAATCCCTGATTAGAGTTATCTGTCTATACCCTTCTCTAAAGTTCAAACTGTTCCCTGTCATCATAGCAATAATTTTCTTGTCGCAAGTTTACTAGGCTTATCTCTCTGCACTTTGTGATTACTCTTGATCTTCAGAGCATTATGTTTCTCTTAGCTGTGACTTACGCTTCTACATACTCAAAATCTTCGTTTCGGATGGCTCTTTGGAAACTTTATCCTATTACCTTTTGTTATTACTGTTTATCAGATGCGTAATCCAAAAACTCGCATAATAGTGTATGCCATATATATATATATATATATATATATTTGTGGAGAACTTCAAATAAATTAAGTTCTTATGGAGTGCTCTTTTCCCTTTTTCATTTATTTGTTTCACATGCATTTGCTGGTTAGGTGAACTATTGCTTTATGTTTATAATATTGATATAGTTTTTTGTGGATTTTTTTATTCACAACTTTGAATTTAAAGTTCTTGCATAATTACTCATGGTTGCAATTCAGGGATGCTTTTTCGCGCTCTCCTTGTGCTCTTGTCCAACCATCTATGAAAGCTGCTGCCGAAGACCTTGCAGTTCCCGACTTTGGTATTGATAATTCTAGGACTGTATTTTACAAAAAAAAAAAAAAATACTATTTTGTGATTCCTGTCAGTTGCTGAAACATTTTCATACTGATTTATTTTCCTTCCATATATTTGGGGCAGCCAAGAATTTTTGCCCTCTCATATATCCATTGGACAGCGGGCCGTGGCAATTAATTCAGGATGTACCCTTGATCTCCTTACACTCTCTTCAGGTCAAGCCATCCCCAAAACCCCCACACTTATTCTCAAAGACGGTTATCCAGTGCCAACCACTCATGGTATGCTTGTGTATATCAAGGAAAATCAAAATTTTCTCTCTTCAACAAAATTTTCAACATTTTTTCTTATAACCTTTCTCAGGTTCATCTTCAGGAAGAAGCTTGTTTAAGGATTTCTTCATTTTTGGCTGATGGCATAGTTGTGAATCCCGGTGATGTTTTGCCCGATAACTCTGTTAACTCTCTTCTTTTCACCCTCAAGGAGATATATATTTCTGTTCCATTAGACATGAGTAACTTGGAAGATTCAGCAATCAAAGAAGACCTTTCCGCAAAAAAGTTCTTCGCTGGAGCAAGGCTTCATATTGAAAACTTATCTTTTGCGGAGTCACCAACCCTAAAAGTTCGGCTACTAAACCTGGAGAAGGATCCTGCTTGCTTCTGTCTATGGCCGGGACAGCCTATTGACGCCAGCCAAAAGAAATGGACAGCTGGAGTCTCACATTTTAGTTTGGCTTTGGAAACATCTCCCAACTCTACTGAATTTCAGAGCTCTCATGGTCTTGATATGGGTTTGTGGAATTGTGTTGAAGGAAAAGACGCGTCTATAGAAGTTGCTATGGTATCTGCGGATGGAAAGCCACTGATAACAATTCCTCCTCCTGGTGGTATTGTTCGCATAGGAGTTGCTTGTGAGCAATATATTTCGAATGCTTCAGTGGAGCAGTTATTTTTTGTTCTGGACCTCTATTCTTACTTTGGTAAGGTCAGTGAAAAGATTTCGATTGTTAAAGAAAGCAAACGCCAGAATACTGTTTCTTTGACGGGAGGGTTGTTGGAGAAGGTTCCTAGCGATACTGCTGTAAAATTGGCTTTGAAGGATCTGCAGCTTAAGTTTCTTGAGTCCTCCTTTACAAGTACTCAGGACATGCCACTCGTTCAGTTTCTTGGCAAAGATCTTTCCCTGAAGGTAACTCATAGAACCCTTGGTGGCGCTATTGCAGTATCCTCCAACATATACTGGGAAAATATTGAGGTAGATTGTGTAGATACCGACGTACAGCATGAACATGAGAATAGCTGGAATGGTCACTTAGTTAGCTGTAATGGTTCTACCCCACTGAGGCGTGTCTTTTGGGTTGTCAACGGAAGACATGATGGGCATAGTGGCAGCACTCTTGTGACACCTTTTCTTGACATAAGCATAACACATGTGATTCCCCTCAGTGAAAAGGATATGGAGTGCCACAGTTTAAGCATCATGGCTTGTATTTCTGGTGTACGTCTAGGAGGTGGAATGAGCTACACTGAAGCTCTTTTACACCGATTTGGAATTCTGAATCATGATGGTGGTCCAGGAGAGGGCCTGTCTAGAGGATTAGAGCATTTATCTTCTGGTCCTTTGTCAAAACTTTTCAAAGCATCTCTTGTTGATGAAAGGAAACAGGGTATTGAAAAAAAACATCTTGTTTAATTCTTATTGTTCATGTGAAAGTATCCTATACGCAAATTGTTCTTGTTTACAGCTTCAAGTTTTTCTAACCATTATTGCTAATATATGGTATCTAGATGGAACTCCAGGAAATTGGAATGGAGATGGTTTCCCACACTTGGGAAGGCCAGATGACATTGATGTCTCCGTTGAGTTAAGAGACTGGTTGTTTGCTTTGGAGGGCAGAGAAGGTGTGGCAGAAAGGTTGTGGTCTAACGATAATGAAGATATTGGAAGAGAAGAAAGGTGCTGGCACACGAATTTCCGTACTTTCCGTGTAATAGCCAAGAATACACCAAAGCATGCAGATCAAAACGGGACAGAAAACCAGTATGATGCTCACAAGTATCCTGTAGACTCGATTATTGTAAGTATCTGCACACCTTATTTTTCCACAGCTCGATTTTTTTCCTGAAATTTCTGAGGTTAATGATAACCTGAACTTAAAGTGTTACTGAGCCTTTTTTGTTTTATTTGGGAAATGTATTAAAGGTCAGTGTCGAAGGTCTACAGACATTGAAGCCTCAGATGCAGAAAGGGACCAGTTCATGTATTGGTTTGCCCTCAAACGGAGTTCACGAAAATGGTTACCTGCCTGGAGGGATAAACATTGAAGCTAATATTGTGGCATCTGAAAACAAATCTGGTCATGATGACACGTTGAACTGGGTGGCGGAAAGTCTAAAATTCTCTGTTAAGCAACCTGTAAGTGAAGCTGAGTTCATTGCTCTTTGCTTTCTCTCTTTTAGAAAAGCAGATAGAATAGACGTTTTACCCGATTTATTCGCCTTGCAGGTTGAGGCAGTTGTTACAAAGGACGAGTTGCAACATCTGACATTCTTGTGCAAATCTGAAGTAGACGCTATGGGAAGGATAGTTGCAGGGGTTCTACGTGTGCTGAAGCTTGAAGAATCTGTTGGCCAGGCAGCTCTAAATCAACTAAGCAACCTTGGTACACTTATCTCAAACTCTTCTGCTTCTATATTAAGAGAATAGTTTTAAACTTCTCCAGTTCTTGAAGAAATCGACCGATGTTGCAGGAAGTGAAGGTTTTGACAAGATGTTCTCCCCAAAAGCGAGCAGAGCAGGCACTCCCAAAAGCTCACCTTTTGCTGCATCATCAGATTCAATGAGGGAAATCTCTACACGTACAGACCTGGAATCTACCATTTCTTCCATTGAAGAAGCGTCAATGGAGTTAGAGGCCAAGTGTTCATCTATAGCTTCTGATCTCAGCGATTCAGGATCAGAAACTTCGGCAAAACACATCAACGACCTCAGGCAGAAACTCGAGAGCTTGCAGAGCTTGATGGCCAAATTACGAACCCAAATCTAAAAAATTTATACTCCCAATATCAGACGGGAAGAAGAAGTGAAGCAGCTAATTCTTTTATGTATATAACATATAGAGAGATGTGAGAATCACTACTTGAAGCGGGGAAATTTTGAATCCTAAATACGCCCAGAAACGAAATGTGTGTATGCATATGAGCAATGCTTGTATTTTTGCAATTGTCCAAAAGAAACTGTCCTTTTGGATAAAATTTTGAGAGATATACCAGAAAAGCTCTGTTTACCAGAAAAAGCTCTGTTTTTAAAAAAATGTTCTTCATGATTGATTTCAATCCCATAGAAACTGGGTGATAGTTAATGAAAGGGACCCTTTTTCGTCTCTCGAATTTCAGATTTTGGATAATGCTGGCTGCTTATGGGGAGAATCTTGTTTCGAAACGACTCTTTTCGAACCTCAAAGCTCTCAAATTATGCAGCTGCCACAACGTTGAGAAACAAGTTCTGTTGATCCATGGGAATTCTGTGACAAGTGGGCTCGGCTCCAATCTCCAGTTTAACAACGGGTTGATGTACTTGTACGCGAAACAGGGAGATATGAAACACGCACGTAAACTGTTCGACAGAATTCCTAAAAGAGATGTGGTTTCTTGGACAGTGATGATCTCGGGATTTTCTCAGTGTGGACGTCACAGGGACGCGTTGCTGTTATTCAAACAGATGCGCCCGGAAGAAAGAGACGTGGTTTCTTGGAATGTAATGATCAATGGATACACCGCCGCTTCCACTGCAGATACTTCGTTTCGTCTGTTTCAGTTGATGCTCTCGGAAGGTAATCTATACTCTCGTCTTTTTTTTCCTAAAAATTTGTGGCTCAATTTGGTTAGATAGCTTCTTGTGCTATGTGTCAGGGAAGAAGCCAGACTGCTATACCTTTGGGAGCCTCTTGAGAGCTTCTATTGAAGTTAAGTGTCTTGAAATGGTCAGTGAATTACACGGATTTGCGATCAAACTGGGTTTCGGGAGATCAAATGCACTGATTAGGCCTCTGATTGTTGCATATGGGAAGTGTGGTGGCCTTGCCAATGCTTGCAAATTGCGCGAGGGCACAACAAAAAGAGACCTCATCTCTTGCACTGCTCTAATTACAGGTTTTGCACAGCAGATCAACTGCACAAGTGGTGCTTTTGACATCTTCAAAGAGATGATCCTGAAGAAAACTCAGATGGACGAGGTTGTAGTATCCTTGATGCTTAAAATATGCACCACCATCGCATCGATATCCATTGGAAGACAGATCCACAGTTTCGCCTTAAAATCCTCCCAAATCAGATTCGATGTTGCTTTGGGTAACTCGTTGATAGATATGTACGCAAAGTCTGGGGAGATCGAGGATGCAGTCCTTGCTTTTGAAGAGATGGAAGAGAAAGATGTGAGATCATGGACCTCTTTGATTGCAGGATGGGGAAGACATGGGAATATCGAGAAAGCAATTGATCTTTATAGCAGAATGGAGCATGAAGGGATCAAACCGAATGACGTCACATTTCTTTCTCTCCTCTCTGCTTGTAGCCATACAGGAGAAACCGAACTTGGCTGGAAGATTTTCAATACAATGATCAACAAGCACGGTATCGAAGTTCGAGAAGAGCACTTGTCTTGCATCATAGATATGCTTGCACGCAGTGGCAACTTGGAAGAAGCTTATGAACTGATAAGAAGTAAAAATGGCAGTACAAGTCTTAGCTCATCAACATGGGGAGCTTTTCTTGATGCTTGCAGGCGCCATGGGAATGTGCAACTCAGCGAAGTAGCAGCCACACAGCTTCTGAGTATGGAACCGAGGAAATCGGTCAATTATATCAATTTGGCAAGTGTATATGCAGCTACTGGAGCCTGGGACAATGCTTTGAAGACTAGAACGCTTATGGAAGAGAATGGTTCTTGCAATAAAGCTCCTGGATACAGCCTTGTGTATTGAACAGAAAACTGTAAGACAAAAGTCTCCATAAAGGGTTTAAAGATACAATGCAGTACAAATGTTTTAACACCAAAGTGAAGTTAATGAGGCCATAAATAGCATCTCAAGGTTTCAGGGAATAGCAACAAATTTTCTCAAATCGTAGTGTGATATATATATATATATATATATATATATCTTATTCCTCCAGACTCCTAATCCATCAGTTCAAATAAAACAAAGGATATCGTATTCCTCCAGACTCCTAATCCATCAGTTCCTACAAGACTCGGATTGCTACTTGGTAATCACGTCCCAACGCCATATTGTCCCGTCCTCGCAGCCAGCAAGAATTGTGCTACAATGCCATGGAAGAAACGGAGTGTGTCAGGAATCAAAACGGAGTGTGTCAAGAAACGGAGTGTGTCAGGTTTCAATGCAAAGGTTAGAGAGAAGATGAATACACCTTCCATCAACGGACATAGCGGTTTGCCTGATTACAGACTTTGATTGATTGTGTGATAACCTATTTAGCAACAGAGAATCATGTCAAGACTACAAACAAAGACGCCAAAGTGAAGCTTAATCATTTGATTGAAGATGAATGATTGATTCTGAGTCCGAAAGTAACTTACTTTGTAATCAAAACAGGAGGGCAACTAGTTAAATCCCAGACATAAATCTTTCCTTCCTGATTCCCTGATAACCAATCAGCCAAGAATTATTCAGAAGAAAAGTTTTTAAGTATATATATATAATGCATATTTGTATTTAACGAGCTTTCTGCTTACCTATTGCAACAGAATTGAAATGGAGGTCACAAGAAAACTTGATAAACCAGATATCACACATTGGAATCGGGTATCTTAGTAGAACATCTGAAGTACCCTGCAAACCAAAAAAACAATATTTCAATCTGTAACATTTGTGATCAAAAGAATGACTCTGTAATGCTTGGTGCAGAAATGAGATCCTAACCTCTCCAGGAGAATTCTCTTTCAGTTGTGGTTCCCACAACAGGATTTCATTGTCCACACTCTGAATCAGATATAGCACACAAGAGTAAATGCTGTGAGATTATACCTTTCAGTTTTTAGCTTTTTCCACCAAATGAAATCATCATTGACTAACTTACCTTTGAAAGAATAAAATCACCAAACCAACGGTTACAATCTACATAATTTGTATGAACTGAAGCTGTAAATACCTACACATTGAAGTGATGTTATTAACAAAGTCCATCAATCCGTGTCTGTCACTCGTTACAAGACAAGGAAAAAGAAAACACTCACAGGGAATTGTACAAATTTGGTGGGGAATTTTGATGGATCATCCGTCCACGTGAATGACTTCTCGACATATGTCCAAAACTCTGAAGGCAGCAAAAGAATAAGATCAAACAAACGAACCACACGCCATTTTTCTCAAAAGGTTTCAACAAATGGAAGTTCCTTTCAAGTGAGCTCGGTTTTACTCTTACCTTTCATTGACCATATTTTAATGGTGGTGTCCATACCACAACTAGCAAAACGATAGATATCAGAGGGATGAAAATCCTACAATTTCCAAGATAAGATGGTTTTTTCTTAGCATGACTATATATTAAGTGAAAATAACTGAATCAGATAAAAAACCATGTTGGCTCACCACACTTAGAACTTCGTAGCGATGACCTCCAGCTCCAGCAAATATCAGAATACATATCCCAGTTTCAACATTCCACAATCGAACAGATTCATCCTGATCCAATCAAAACGTAAGAGCTCTTAATCATCAACTTATAAATGAATGTCAGGACATTACAGAGAGAAACAATAAATATACCTTGCTAGCAGTAATCACAAGTTGAGGTTTCAGAGGTTGTGTCCTGATTTCGTTCACTGAGTCCCCGTGCCCCACAAGGCTCTGCACATGTGTGAGCACAAGATTATACAAGAAAAATATTGTATCATGTGCTAGGATACTGCTTCACGTCATTCTAGAGCTTATAAAAAAGCAACAATACCTTATGAATCGTTTCATTGTTGACGTCAATGACTCGGATTATGCCTTTTACTCCTCCAGCCGCAACAAATGGGTTCCCCTTAACGCCACACGCCCAACTCACAGTGTAAAATGACTCCTCCTTCTGATCTCCAGAACCCAAGTGGCCTCAATGAAAATTCATTTATTTTTTATTTTTCACAAGTTATAAAATGGAAAGCTAGTAAATATATGTACTCCTTACATCTTCATCAGCATAGGATTGCAATGCAGATATGGCACCATCTTCAAGACAATTGTACAGAGTAATCTAACATAGTAAGAGATACACCAATGGCAGTAATGAGATTCATGACTCAGCTCAGGTAAAGGTTAAAATGAACCCTTGGTTAAAGCTATTATGGGAAACTCAAGAATATTGCTAACTAATAACTCTCACCATCAACTGGCAATTCAAAGGAAAGATGAAAATTTACACCACAAGCTAAGAAACTACATTCACATTGAGCAAGCGGATTAATTAAATTCAAGCTAAAATCTACAAAATATCCTCAAAGGTTACAAGTCTAATTCCGACTTAAAGAAAGGACAATCCACCGGATTCTCAAAAGTGTATGAGATTATCAATTGACTCCTCTAATTGCCAAATTGGTTTTCAAATGGACCCAAGAACTTTCACATGGTATCAGAGCTCACTAGTTGCTGATGAGACCTAATAAACTCTCACCACAAAATCATTCAATTGAGATATCAATAAAAGTTGGCAAAATTTACAACTAGTTAAGTTTACTACATTCACATTGAGTAACCGAACAACCTTACTGCAGAAAGGAAAACTATTAGGAATAGTGCATTTAAAAGAGGATGAGATTAGGATTTCTACCCGAGAACTTTCACATGGTATCAGAGCCTACTAAGCTCAAACGGGTATCCGATCTTTCCAACGAAGATAAATGAGCCCAAAGAGCCATTATCAGGTATATTAGGAACCCTCATTGAAAACAAGATAGAGAAATCAACTGTATAAGGTAATGAAGTCACTCCACTTAGTTTTAAAAATAGAAAAAGCCATAAACTTTGACAAAATCTGCAATACCAGAAAGTTTAAACTAAACGATTCAATATCATTGATGAGCTTAAGTATGTCTGCCGTTTGTAAAGGAACCAATCAAGCAAAGTTTCGATTTTTCGGACTATGGAATCGACAACATCTCAAGGCAACAATCATAAATCCAAAATCAAACCGAAAAGGAAACTTCCAATTGTGCAATCGATCTCTATCAAAACCTAAACAGACCCAGAATTGAAAAATCTTAATGGAGATTCGCAAAGAAGAAACTTTTTACCCGATTTCCACCAGCGGTGACGAAAACATTGAAGAAACGAGCATCAAGGAAGTTAAAAACAACAGCATACAAAGGTTTCTTCCCTTCTTGGATCCTATTGGTCACTTTGTACGATTTCTTGTTCGAAGGAGTCAAAGACCCAACCAGTGACTCGTTCCCTAAAGCTATCTTCGACATTTGAATTTCTCGCACACACTACTCTGAGCTCACCAGTCTCATGCAACAACAGGTCTTTGTAAGTTTCGATTATACATACATGTACGGGTTACTAAAAGTACTGTAACCGTAGATTTGACCTGACGACAGAAATTTATTCTTGACCTGACACAACTTGCCTTTAAGAAGGAAATAACAGCAAATTTTTGTAAGGAAATCAAAACTAATATTTATTTTTAGAAATTAGAAAAGGATTATCTCAATTAGCACTAAAAATAATAGAATATTTATTTGATTCGATCGAAATTTACCTATTTACCTTTTTTTTTTTTTTTTCTTCGTTACTCCAAGTATATATATTTGATTAGATATGATCGGAATTTTTGAAGTTGATATGATATATATCTAATTTTGGAAGTCGTTAATGGTGTTTATAAAACTACATTCCCAAAAATATAACGTAGTAAAAAATCAAAATGGGGTATCAGTGTTTAAGTATTCATTTTTTTGTCAAAATGGGGTATCAGTGTTTAAGTATCACCCTTTTATTTTATGCATGATTGTTGACCCAAAAAAAAGTTAATCAGTAACATTTCGACGTTAAAAAGTAGCTTTTATAAACTATTAGATTATATACTTAAACCAAAAAAAAAAAACTTATTTTGGACATATATATGGATATATATATATATATATATTTTTTTTTTTAATTCCTAAAAAAAATATATCTTTCTTTTTGTGGAAAGAGAGGAAAAAAGATAAAGAAGGAGGTCATGTAAATGCGGACCGGTCTACTTCTTCCTTGGCGAGGTCCACAAGATTAAACTCCGGTCATCTTCGTCTGACATGCATTGGTTATGGAGATGATAAGAGGTTCCGATGACAAAGAATGGAGGAACATGGAAAAGATAAAGATGTTTATGTTTATGTTTATATGCCGCCGAGATACAGTCTTTTTCGAAATTTATTGTTTAAAAAAGAACTCATTTTTGTTCTCGACCCGAACCATCATTTTCATTGGACTTAGAAAAAAAAAAAAAACTCTACTTGTCCTTTTTTAAAATGGTTTAGTTCCAAAGCAATCGACAAAAAAGAAAAAAAGTAACGTAACATAGATAATTATGTGACACAAACCAATTTTTATTTAATAGAAAACAGTTTTTTTCGTCAACAGAAAACAATATTTTAAAAAAAAAACACATAAGCTTTAGATTTTGTAGCCTACAAACTACTAACTTAAAACATTTGTGATACATGAAAAATGAAAAAAAAAGTCAGTGACCCTAGGCCATGACCTCGCCTGATCCTACAGGCCGCCCTTGCGAGATATTATATGCGGTTTAAATGGAAGTTGGTGAAGGATCGACATTGGTGCATATGAAAGTAGATAATTGGCTTTGCTTAGTTTTATGTTGATGATTACTTAGAAGCAAAGTAGAGAGACTTTGATTGTTTTTCCCACCTACATAAAGTTACCCAAACGAACAAATTAACAAACACAGAAAAGCCTGATAATGTTGTTTTGTTTTGCGAAGTTTAATTTTTATTGGGGGAAATGATTGTAATCGAATTTGTATCTTCTACATCAAATTGTAATGAATAGAGTCTATGTCGGATCGTATATCATTTACTTGTTTAAAAAAAAGAAAAAGAATCAGAGAACACCAGCATTTCAATATTCGTTTCAAAATGTAATACTATGATCGGAAAGTGCGAAAGATACGGCTACTAAATGTTTATGTTTTCTATGGTTTCACTTTCATGTATATGCACATCGGTAAATTATGATGAAAAGTTGAAGATAAAGAAAACTATTCTACGATTAAGTTTCTGATCAGCTAAAACTGTTTGACTAAATAGAAACACGTACAATATTATTCGTCTACCCTTGTTTAAAGGACATTGCAAATAAGAAACAAAAACAAAAACGAATGAAAAGGAGATGCAAGAAATGAAAAATAGTATCATTAATTGTAAAAGGTTACTAGTAAGTAGTATTAGACCTTGTTGGTTCGATTCCTCTTCCTCTCTTGACTTTAGTTGAGTTGCACTAAACTACTTTGGAACATAAGAGGAAGAGCACACACTGATATATTCTTCTTGCCGATTCGCAGCTTCTCCAAGATCCACCTTTCTCAAGTATCCATTCGCTCCAATGATGCAGGCTGTGTCGTTGGAGCGGGTCTTGGTCATATTAGATTCGTCTAAATCGAAAACTATGACAAGCATGGACGTTAAACTGAAAATCAAAACCACTGATGGATAGTTTGATATCAACTTTTAGGAAGCTGCTCCACAACACTGCATTGGGCTCAATCTTAGTTGTGATCCAAATCTCTTACTTAAGTGTATCCTTGCTCTGAAATAACACCGCGAGTTTCTCGTCTCTAAGAGAAGACAGAGTATCTTTACCAAACGGCGAAGGAAGAAACTGTCCAAATCTCTCTGTTGTAAAATCAAAAACAGATTAAGAAATCATGGAGCTATCTTTAACTATTTTCTATTAGCAAAAAAAGTAAGTATTCTCCTTCAAAGACACTCCGCGTTTTGATAGTAATTTATATGCCATGGAAGTGATATCAAGAACTCTTCATGAATTATAGAGCTAAAACCATAGATTCGAAAATTGTGTGGTCCGGTAGCCAAGTGATTCTCCAAAACCGAGAGCATATCTGTCATATATGTGGAATCTAAATAAGAATACATGTCTGTGTTGGATCCATTTGGTTTGTCCCAAATATGGATTCCAAACTATATGAGTCGTCTAGTTATGTCCTCTTTGGTGACGCATAACAATAAGCCATCGCAATGAAAGACTTTAGATATCTAGCTAGACTTGATTACCTATATCCTTTATAGATGGATCCACGAATTCTTGATCAACTTTGAAGATTCCATGGAGATTGAATCTCATTGAACAAAGCCTATACTTCGTATTCATAATGAACCCAGCTTTTGCTTTACATAAAATCTTATCGTTGGATAAAGCATCCCATCGTTTGCATTGGAGCCCTAGAGTGTATCTCTTCTACCAAATCCCAGGAACTAGTTCATTGTCGACATTTCAAAATTGAAATTAGGGTTTTAACCTTTCACGCTTGCCCATATATGTTACTTATTAGGTTACGGTTATATAGCGTCGTCACATGATACGTCTTCCGCTTCCTATGTGTTTTTTTTATTATTTATTTTCCTTTGATTTTCACAAAATAAATGTGTATTTTCTAATTCTCATTAATAAATGTCTTTATTTTTTTTTTCTTTCAGAAAAAAAAAACATTTACTTACGATTACATGTTAGAAACGGGAGGGGAACAAAAGAAGGATTAGCAACAAGGGAGATGGGTTCCACATTCCATTGCTCTAACTTGCTAAGACTTTGTAAATTGTATGTTGATCATATGAATGAAATGAAGTTATTAGGGCAAGTGGTTTACGAGCAATTTCAATTTCTAATATACTAAAGGTATAAGATTTAACGTCAGTTCAAAATATAAATACTAAAACTCAAATTTGAATTAGAGGGTGGTTTACGAGCATTTTCAATTTCTAATATACAAAATCTCTACTTTGTTTTTGGATTTGACATCCGTAATTCTATTTTTTTTTTTTTTTACTTAATTAGTGTCATACATACTGTGCTAGAAGCACAAAAGCTTAAATTTGTATTGATAAATTAGGAAAGATATATGAAGAAATTAGGAAAGAGGAGAATACAGAAATAAATGTGCAAAAATATATATGATTGGGTAAGAACTAAGAAGGGAACTATGTGCTGGATCTAAGGAGATATGGGGCCTGATTGGTAACAGTTGTACCTTTCGGTTTTTTGGCTGTATGTTTTTTAGTTGTAAGATTTTGGCTGTGACTTTTTAAAAAATGAAAGACAGGAAATATGGGCTGTGGAAATATAACTCTCTACAGCAAAAAAGGATACAAAGGGCTGTAGGTTTAAAATTCTGTAGAAATCATGATTGGAAAAAAAATTAGCTTTTAAAAATCTGTAGAAATCATGATTGAAAAAAAAATTAACTGTAGAAATAAATATGGCTGTGTGCAACCTCTAAAACTCATTCCAATCAAGCTCATGATATCAATCATATCTTGACATATATATATATATATATTTTTTTTTTATCTTGACATACTTTATATAGTTTGAAATAAAGTGGTTATGGTATAGTAAACTGTATATCTTTGATCACAACACTAGTAATGTCAAAGACCCAAAAGACTTAACCTCTGTTAGTAAAAACGCTAAAAGAAAAAACAAACTTTCAACTTTTTTTCAAAATAACTCTCGTACTACGTACATATCTCATAAAACAAACATTTGTAAAAACAAAATACTTGGAAGCTGATGTAAACACCAATTAATTACAATCCAAAATCCCCAATTCTAAGAGAATTTGCCTAAGAGTTATCTTCAATCGGATTATTGTCTCAGACGACTAGGAAGGACAAAAAACTATAATCTCATACATACACTAAAAATACGCAAATACGTACTAACGAAATCATCATTTTCTTCATTTTTACTAACAATAGTATCATTAGGGAGCTTCATCATTCGAGAGAAGATCTCAAGATGTAAACTCGCATATGCAAAATGGTTAAAAGTAATAATTTTTTTTTCGTGTTAAACTTACTTAATAATACACCTTTACAAATTTTCATTCATGTATTCATAGTAGCTAATGGGCCATCACTTACAAAAGAGAGAGTGTGTCTAGTGGGTTTTCATGCCGGCCCATACTTTATTTAACCCGTAAATCAGTATATGCCTTCCCTTTACTTTTTTTTTTCTGCCTTCCCTTTACTTTTTTTTTCTTTCTTTCTTTTCACCAAATACTTAAAAGTACCTAATATTTTAAATTGAGATATGTTTAAACTAAAAACTAGAATATAAAACAAAAGCAAAACCAATTAAAACGAATACAAAAGAAATTTTGTTTGTCTCATTTAGTTACTAATTTCTTATAACTTAAAGAAACAAAACCAAATCAGGTGTGACAATTACAAGTCATGTGTTTGGTGCTTTCCTTGCCCCTAGGCCAAAGAACCTTGTTGGGTTTGAACGGAAGTTGGAACATAACTGAGCATTTAGATCCTGCTTCATTGAGGATCTTTGAGGCTTAATTGACTTGTTTCAGATCATGTTTGTACATTAATGCATTGTAAATCGTCACTGGAAAACAAAAACAAAACAAAAAAAACCGAGCATTTTTTTTTTAATAAGCTTATTCATTTTCAAAATTATTTCATGATAATGATGAAGCACTTGATCCATATCCTTTCTTGTCTAATATAAACATTACAAGTCATGTTATTCTTAAGTTGAACGATCGTAACACTACTTATAGTGGAAATTACAGTATGAATCCTTATTCCACGAGCCAACGTCTTCTTGAATACATCAATGGTCGAGAAAAGTAACCAGCGGAGCTGGTGTTCACCAAGTGCAACGATGTCGTGAGCAAGATTCTAAAACCCACAGTTTGACGATTGGGATCAACTCTCATCCGATACTCTGGTTATTCAGCGCACTCAATGAAGAGGTTTGGGTCTCATGTTGACGGTCTTCATCATATTACAGTAGCATCAAGTCCTAGGTTTTCATGGTGAAGCTTGTTCTTGTCCCTATAGGGACCTATACGCTTTTTGAATTAAAAGGCTCTAGTCGAGAAGCCTGCAATAATGGTGGTCTTGTCTTGTTGTACCAATCTATGGTTTTAATCATGTATGCCTTGTTAGATTTTTAAATCTTCTTTGTCAAATAGCTGATATTTTGTCTCACTTAAAATGCGCTCTTAAAAGATTTTGTCAAACACTTACAAGACAGAAGTAACCATACATATATCCCCTAACACTGAAAATAGATAGATAGATAAAACTTGTTTTTTGAGTAGCTAAGCTGGGCAACAAAACTGCCCTTTTTTTAGTCAATAACTAATTGGAGAGGTCTAAGCATGCAGTCCATCGGGTTTCGCCAAGTCAACAACGAGGTCCATCCTTGTGCTTTCAAGATGCTGCTCTTTGATGCCTAAAACCATTAAAATGGAGTTGTTAACCACTCTCCAAGTAAATTCAATAATGGGATCTTATAGTGTTCACAATCATAAAAGAAATTAACCAGAAGACATTATTTCAGCATTTAAATAAACAATGCGTAAAATCACTAGCTTTCTTGTACTTACCTTTTCTAAGACCTCCTCTAAGAACTAGATATCTTGTTGGATAAACTTGGAACATAACTGAGGAGAATTGGGGTAGGAGCTCTGTGTGTAGGTTTTGCACCATGATGATCAACTTCCAGGTATTTATCCTCTCCCACAATGTGTATGATGTTCTCGGAGACCACCATAGGTCTATTACTAGACAGTACAACCTTCTTCTCCTGGTCGACCAAGAAACTAATCCCATTAGTAAACCGATACTGATAGCGGAGATCGGTTCCCGACAGTGTAAGGTATTTGGTCCACGACAAGGCTCCGGTACTCTCAGTCCTAGTTGCCATCCATAAATCTGTTTCCAAAGCGTCAGCGCCACGTCTAGATAACAAACAAAGTTGTTGCTCATCCCTAGTCACTGATAAAGCCACATGAGCATAAAGACGAGAATCACCCGCCGGAAGAGACAGATTCCGGAACCAGTTTGTTGAAAAATCATAACTTAGTATGACAGCACTTTCCCTGTTTATAGTAAGATCCCTGTTTAGAGAAAATGCAAACCAGTAAGCAACTCCCTTCAGATGTATGCCACGACCCTGACACGGTGGATATGCCCAGCTCATACCATGAGCCCGCCACGAGTTAGAGGAGAGGTCATAGACTTCGTACTCGGTTTTAAAAAACCTGTTCATACTTAAACCAAAAGATTGATCCATCCTCAAGATCTTGTAACAAGAGGATTCCTTATCGTAACCGAGAGCATAGAAATCGGAACGCTTGTAGGAACTTTTGGGTTGGATCCATCTGGTTTCACCTGAACACGGGTTGCAAACAACGAGTCTATTGTCCTCGGTGGAGCATAGCAATAAGCTATCACAGTGAAACACATCGCGTATGTGGACAGAAATAGGGTCTTTGAGGCTGAATTGACCTGTTACCTTTGCAGTTGGAACAACGTTGTTGTCGTGGATTCCACGGAGATCAACGCTCAGTGAATAAACCCTACCATCAATAAGCAAGATAACCAGAGACTGACTCGGTCCATTTGCAGAGTGCTTCTTCAAAAATCCCCCATCTTTGATCCGAGCGTTCCATCCTTTGGATACCGATCGAAATCGCGCAAGAGATACCGCCGGAACCCTAGACAGTATCTCCACCACCACCTCCTCCGGAAAGTTTTTCTTCATCTCTAAAGCAGACTCAGAGAAATTAGGGTTTCATGAGTCGGAGATGAGGAGTTTTAAGGCCTCTCGCGACGTAACATCTCACATGCTTCTATTGTGGGCTTCGTATTGGGCCTGTAACTTAGCTGTATGGTTACCACTGGACAAAAGGCCTCCGTTTCACTTCTACCCACTTCTATTGTGGGCTTTGTCTTGGGCTTGTGGGGCCTGTAAAAAAAAAAAAAAAAGTTTATCCGGCGAAGGAGTTGCAGAAAGTCGTTTCTTCTCAAGCATGACTCCTGTTTTCAAGTTGCGAATGAAGCTAATCCTAGAAAATTTCCCACGATCTGTTTCTTGTCAACCATGACTTTTCTTCATCATGTTGCAGTAACATCAACTCTTAGGTTTGAGTGAGAGCTTTTCATGGTGGAGATTGTTCTTAATTGGCCTCTAGGGACCTAGAAAATTATAAAAATCAAATCAAACATTGTATGTACAAATATTTAGGACATTTAAAATATATAAATGCACTTATATAAACATGTGTATTTTCCGAATGCTAATTAAACGTTTCAAACGATGTATGTATAAATTTAGGAGAGAAAAAAACAAAATACAATATTTGGTTTCAAGGTTTGGTAACAAAAACTAGAACCGCAAAACACAAACTGAATTGAATATATGTTTTTTTTATGGCTTAGATAAACCAAAAACACTATTTGATCCTTTTGGTTATGTTGGATTTTATACTACAGTCAAACGCAAAATTCAACATCTACATCTTATATATGACTTATGTGTATTGACAAATACTTACATTTTTGGAGAACTTGCTGGGAGGACATCTCGTAACTTTAGCAATACGTAATATGGCGAGTTTAAAACAGAAATTCTTCAACTGGATTATAATGATCGTTTAATAAGAGATAACTTCTCTCACATTTATAACCGCATAGGGAAAGGAAAAAAAAAACTTGGTACGTATCGCTTGGGAACAAATTATAAAGTAGCAAAACTTGGATATTATGTTCTATCCTTTTTAATCTTTCAAAAAATAGCAGTCCTTATGTAAACAAGTTTTTTTTGTTGGTGAATAAAGTTTTACATTACAAAATAGAAAAGAAAAACAAACGAGACACAGCTAATAACATACAATAATTAAGGTAAAAATTAAGGATTTGATTGCAAACAATTTCGAAAGAGCTTGTTAGATTTCTTTTGATATACAATTGTGGTCACTACGTAAAGCATAAACGAATGGGTATTTAGCATTCCAGTTCTCCAAATGCTGTTCTACAAAGCTTTGTCTAGAGCATTTGACTCTAATATATAGTCGACCATGTATTTTATGGATAAGCACGCTCATTTCGGCTACGCAAGGCATATTCTCCCAACATATATATGTGACACTTTGCATGATGATCGGTTGAACTCACACTGCACTCGGTTACATAAGGTTCTACGATTATAACGACTCGACCTAACTATTCAAAACCCAGTCCCATGACCTAACTCATTTACTTTTTCTTATAAATAGTCCCTCCCACTATTTCGAGTGAGATCTAGGGGAATGGATAGAACAAGAAAGTGATGCAAAATCGAATACACACTTCACACTTAATATCAAAGGCATTATAAGCTTACGTGTTATTTTCTCAAGAGCACTTCCCAACCTTTCGGAAACCAGCGAGCGGAATCGAATCCCACCCCCAGTGTCAGAGTCACCCATGCTCATCAAATAAGACATTCTCTGACAAACAAAATAAATTGTTCGATGGATCCCTAAATCGGTTTCCACTAGTAGAAATATCTCGTGGCACTAAATTTCATGACTATAGCCACAATTTAGCCACACAAAAAAATTGGTAAACCACAACATTTTCGTGGCTAAATCGTGGCTATGCAAGATATTTTTACTAGTGTTCGGACAACGAAAAAATCAATAGCTTTAAGTTGTTGCTCTTTAAAAATACGACTTTTGTACCAATTCCATCGATCTTGGTCTAAATCAATGTAATTTAACTTTAGTAAAGATTTAATTTCTATTAATGAGCGACGACTGGAGAAAAAAAAATTGAAGACTAAATAAAAAATATCGAATTGACAGAAAGATCCAGATATAAATTAAAATAAATAAAATTATTTTGTGATAAGAAATGAAGGAATTAATCTATAATTCCATTTGAGAAAAATCCTACCACATCTATAAATCAAATCCATTTCTTCTCATCAAATTAATTAGGGAGAATTGGAAATTTAGAGCAAAAAATCAGAACTATTATCCTCTTAGTACTTATTTGAGATATGCCACTTTTAGACCAAAATATCATTTATTTAATATAAAGAAAATCAAAATAAATATTTACACTTGCTTTAAAAATTCTGAAAATTCATATTAAGTTAGTAATATATATTATGTAATTTATCTTATGAAATTTTTTTTTTTAAATGATTTTTTTTTCATGTTCTACTAATTGTAGAATTTGGTTTCTAGTATTTGCTCTAAAATCTACCAAGTATAGAATAGGTATTCTACTATTTGTATAGCATTCTACTATCCTTATAGAATTCGTTATCTACAATGTTGTATGTATTCTACTAATTATAGAATTCGCATTCTATCATGTTCTCTATATTCTACTTTTAGTAGAATAAAAGTTCTACAATTTTCTCTATATTCTATTTTGTTGTAGAATTGAAGTTCTACTATTTTGTCTTCATTCTACTGAATGTAGAATACATATTCTACGAAGCGGTTAACAAAATCTGAGAGAAAATCTAGGAACAACTGAAAATCTTCAAAAAATATTTTTTTTTCCATTTTTAAATCGGTTTGAAAACGTTTTTTAGGAAAAAAAGATTTAAAAAATATTTCCTTTGTCGTTGAAATTAAATTTTTTTATTTTCCTTTTAAAAATTTTTTTTTCCTTTTTCGAACCCATTTGTTTATTTTTTAGAAAATATTATAAACACATGTTATTGCAATTTTTTTTGTTTTCACGTCCCTATCCTATCTTCTTCACGATATTCAGATAAATAGTTTTTGTGTTCTCTTCTTCTGCTTCAAATATGGTGCATATCTATGTCAGATGTGGTGTATGGAGATCGGGAATCAGTAAGAAGGAGTGGATTTTCATTGTTGATGAAGAAAAACGAGGTAGATTACTAACTTTGGAATCAAGTACTACTCTTGTGGAATTAAAAGCGATGGTTTTAGAGGACTTTGGAGTACTTGAATATAATGTCGAGTTGAGTTATCTGCCAAGTGATTTGATTGATTACTTAGGATCACCCCCAGTTATCATCACAAATGATCGTCAAGTAAAAAAATTTGTTGGGTATGCAAAGAAGAATACGTCGATACGTTTGTGTGTGACGTTTACAGCTACAATTGATTTGAATAAGGAACCATCTGATTCAAGTTGTAGAGAAGATGATGCTAACTTGCCTCAAAAAACAGAAGAAGTTGTGAAAGTTCATCGAAATGATGACTTCAATTCGAATGTGTGTCACGATTTGGATGTCTTTGATGATGGTGATGATGGTGTGTTTTCTGGAAACAAAGCAAACGGTGACAACAAAGCTCGATTTTGGTTGATTAATGATGTAAAGAAGGACCAAAATTTTATAAGCAAAAATGCTTTGAAGGCAACTCTGAAAATTGCAGCAATGAAGCATAACTTTGACTATAGTGTTGTACAATCATCAAAAAAATGGTCTGAATCTTCGTTATTTGACAATAAGAACATAAATGCTACGAAAACATTCAGACTGAGAGTATAAAATAAGACTTCTTTACTTAACATGATGAAATCATTTACTTAAACCGTGAAGTATCAAGTGCTTCATCATTACAAGACAAACAAGACTTTTTAACTTAACAATATCGAATCATTTACTTAAAGAGAGAAGTATCAAGACTTCATCATTACAAGACAAACATGACCGAATCATTTATGTAGCAAAAAGAGTATCAAGAGCTTCATCATTACAGTTTGGTGTTGGTACATGAGAAGAAATTTACTTAACGTGAACATAAAACACTTCGAAAGTAAAGAAGTATTCTCTAAATCACTTCAACAATCGTCCAATTTGTATCCCTAAATCGATTTATCCTGCTGCTCCAAATCACTTCAACAATCGATTTATCCCAATTGGCGGAAGAAGAGGAGTAAATTTAGCTTACCGAAGAGGCGGAGAAGTCGGAGAAGACGGAGAAGGCGGAGAAGGCGGAGAAGGCAGATGATATTCCCATATTTTACCTCTTTTTAGCATGCATTCTTGTTATTGTTTTGTGTCTCATGCATGTGTCTTGCATAGTTTTTATAGCATTTTGGTATTTATTAGAGTATTAGGTGTTTGCATTAGGTCCTAGTGAGTCTTTGCATGCATTTGGAGTGTTTTTAGGTGATTTGGAGACAATTGATGATATTTGGAGAAATGGGCCGAAGTAGAATGCAAAGACCATCCGAGACACAGGAAAGATGTGACTGAAAGGAGGCCCTCTGTTCTGAATAAGCTTGAACAACCTTCATGAAAGTTGTAGACATGTGAGTTAGCTGACTAATGGAGGTGGTTTCAAGTCATTCGGAGCAGCCGTTCAAAAGATACGACACATTTAGTGAGCACAGGTCCGTCTGGCATCGATTTGGACTAATGGCAGAAGTCCATCGGTGCGCATCCGACCGATATAGAAGTTGGAAAACAGGAGAAAAATCAGAGTCTCACATCGGTGCGTTGTATCGGGCAGAGGCCGACCGATATGGTTTCCTCCGGAGCAAGAATGCAGAGTCCGTCCGAGGGGACTGAAAGATCGTGTCAGAAGAAGACTCTCCACTCCGAATTAGCCTCAGTTATCTTCACCAAAGTTGTCGAGGAGTGAATCAGCTTTACACAGGAGTTTGAATCGGGTTATTTGGACGTATGGATAGGGAGTTAAGATGGATTTACTGAAGGTATGTCCGTCTGGCCGAGAGAAGATAAAACCGTCCAAATAACCGGAAAAACGAGGACCTTCCCGTGCCCAGTTTAATCTGAGGTCTACATGAAAGTCATAGAAAATCGAGCTGACTATCGTTGAGTGGTGGTTTCATGTCATTCCAATATGCCGTTCAAGAAATATGGCAAATATAGCAAGGACGTGTCTGTCTGGCATCCAAACGAGTTATGCTCTAAATACGACGTCTGAAAGATCAACCCAGACGAATGGTTTCCACTCCGATTCAGATTCTGCGTTCTTCATTGAAGTTGTAGATAATTGAGTTGGCTGTATTCTGAAGTTGGATTCGAGTCATTTGGTTGCGAGGTTCAAGAGTTATGGCTGATTCACTGACGACGTATCCAGGTTTCGGCCGGGTCAATATCCGGTTTGTCCCGGGTTGACCCGGTCCGACCCCATTTACTTTAAAAACCATTTTACCTAATTTTTGCCACTTATCCTCTTTTTGGTCTAAAAACCCTTTTCTCCTTAGAGAGAGTTCTTAGATTTTTATAAGAGAGATTTTAATTTATGCAATTGATTGTTTCTTTGATTGAATTTCTTCTTCCTATCTCATCTCTTCTTTGATTACACAAGAACCATCCATGGATTCTCTCTCTTTCTCCATCGATTTTGAGAGGTCCTTTATGGGGTTTGAGTAGTTCTTTAGGATCTAGGGATGGGGTAGAATTAGATGATCCAAGGCTTGATTTGTGATGTCTTAGGGTAGAATATCTTTTATCCTTTCTTGTTAAGTGATTTTAATGATGGATCTAGCTTGGGAAAGTGGATCTAGACATGAGGCATTTCATGCACACAAGGTGTTTGATGAAATGCCTAGAGGAACTTTTCAAGAGATTTTCATTTCTAGCCTAAGGGATTAGTTGTCTAGAGTGATTATTTGGTTGATCTTGTTTATATGTTCTCAAGGCTTGCTAATGGTTGTTCCACAAATGACAATTTGCTAATGGAATTAATGATTAGCAAAGTGATTAGTGCCTAGACATAGGATTAGTCTAAATTAGGATCTATTACCTAGGGATTAGTCTTCATAAAGCTTTAGACATCACAATTA
>PKML01075741.1:217294-325937 GCA_002933935.1 Eutrema yunnanense
GTAACGAAATCTTCAACAAAAAACCAGATGAGAAGTTTTCGCAAATCTAAAGGCGAAAAATCTAACCTTTGAAAGGAAATTCGACAGCTCATAGATTTCTCCTACTCTCTGCAAATTTGCAAGAAAAATGGATTCGGATTTCGGACACAAGGGCGCATGTTACTTAGTGCTGTCAAAATGGGTGTAACATGCGCCCTTGTGTCCGAAATCCGAATCCATTTTTCTTGCAAATTTGCAGAGAGTAGGAGAAATCTATGAGATGTCGAATTTCCTTTCAAAGGTTAGATTTTTCGCCTTTAGATTTGCGAAAACTTCTCATCTGGTTTTTTGTTGAAGATTTCGTTACACGTGCGAATTCGATGTTTTCATTTTTATATTTCTAGGTAATGAAACAGAGGGAGAAAAATTGGTGATAAAAAGGGAATAGATTTGAAATGGGTTTATCATAATTTTGCAAAATAGAGGGAAAAGTTTAAGACTTTTAATTATTAGGATGATGTGTTTCTCTGTTAATGAAGTTTCCAAGGTAAAATTGAACATCGAAAGAGATTTCAGACAGTTATACATATGTTGTGTAGCTAGTTAGTATCGATTCATATTTCTCTGTAAGGTTATTGTGGTTTTATTGGAGTAGAGAAAAAAAGAAATCTTCTTGTATCTGTTAAGATCACTTCATATTTGTGTAAATGAGCAGTTTCAGTGCTTTTTCATGGTTTAATGTAAATGAGCAGTTTCAGTTTTTGACTACTTTGCTTTCAATTTTCTTCTTTTGGTTGATTCCTCTGCTTCAATTTATATAATGAAGATGATCAATTAACTCTTAGCAGTTACATATAAGGTTAAGCGCTCTAACTTTAATCATAAAATTTGATATTTGCGGTTGCTTAATTTGATTGTTTCTTAATGACTGCTTGCTAATCTAATTAGTGTATGTTATACATGTAGTTAGTTAGATCATTCCAGTCAGACTGGACCTCTTATCTTAGGGATATTCATGGCGAGAATTATCAACATTAGGCGGATGAAACACACTAATCAAGGCAACAAAATCACAAACACTCCAATCACTAACAAAACCAATCGCTGTGATTACGAAATGAGAGAAAATATAAGTAAACTTAGGAATCATGTATAAGAAAATGGTTGTCGCTAATTGTCAAAAAACATTGTATATAAGAAAAAACATGGATACATGTGTAGCTAGCAAACAAGCCAAAATGGTTTTCGCTAATTGTCACAAGCATTGGGTTTGACAGGAATAGTGTGTTCGTTGCTAAAAATCAGAATGATTATACACTTAAGAAAGCCATATATCCTCGTAACTAGTTTTTTTCACACAAACCCAGAAGAGAATCAAAATTCCAAAACAAACCCATAAATTCCAGGACTCTGAATCTACGGAGGATATGTACGGAGGATATTGAAAGATTAGAACCCAGAAGAGAATCGAAATTCCTAAGAGATCGAGAGCTTACGCGAGAGAGAGAGAGAGATTGAGCTGAGATTGAGACCGAATCGCAGAGAGATTGAAGCAGAATCGCAGAGAGAGATTGAGGCTGAAACGCAGAGAGATCGAGGCTGTCGCGAGAGAGACGACGATGGTTTTTGGGTGTAGACCAACTTTCCCGCCGGTCGATCCGCTTTGGCTCGCGGGTTAGGTTGGACAAAGACCATAAATGACCAATTGATGTTGGGCCTAAATTATGATTGTGATAGATCCCAATTATGGGTCTATCGAATAATAGAAAAAAAGATGAGAAACTGAGAGGAGAAGATAGCAGAAGGAGATGAGAAGAGGAAGAAGACGATAGATGAGAATAATTGTTAAAATGTTTGATAATCGTTTCCAGGAGAAGAACCCTCCTTTAAATACTCTAGACAATACTGAAAATGGATAATAGAGGCCCAAATCACATCTAAATTACGTCTGATCCACCTTAAGCCCAACACCACTTGTGAATCTATCAGATTGTCCAATTAATTTTTATCCACCCAATTGATGATTTGTGAATTGCTCAATTCTTTTCTTTTTCTGTAATTGCCTCTCATCATCCTCACCGAAAGTTTAATGATTCAGACAATTTCAATCCGGCTAAGAGCATGATTATGGGTGGGTAATATGTTGGGGTAATATATGAATTTTATAATATTTATTGTATTTTAGAACTTCAAATTTTGTTGTTGATGTTTTATGTGATTATAGGTAGTAAATATAGAGGAGTTTTTTAAAAATAAAAAATTATGATCATACGCAGCTAACCTTGAATATATTCCCAACGAGCTACCCATACTTAATTGAAGAAGGAAGCAAAAGAGTAGCTGAAGACGTCTCCTAAATTCACCAATATTTGACGTTTCAATGAACTCCACCAAACTGCAACAAAAAGATCTCTTAGATGACAGCATACTTGCAAAAATACAAATGTAAGCACCACGATATTTCTCTGGCGCACACCTTTGTGAAATAGACTCGTTTTCATGTTCTGAAATTTCAACACAATCCTTCTGGAACAGAACTGAAAACAAAGGAAGCCACAACTGCAAAGAGAAAAGCATAAGTGTTACCCTTAACAGTATTTTTGTTCATAACTACAAAATTTTCTAACTATCCTTACCTTCCTAGCGCTTAGTTCATACTGATCCTGAACCTCATCAAGCAATGTAGGCCAGCACTCGAGTTCAACCTTCTACCAAGAGCTTGCGAGGGAAATAATTGGCTCCAAAAGATCTATAGGAGACAGAAAAACACAATGTAACACCTGATAATTAGAATAAATAGTGGAGGAACAAATTGTATGACTAATTGAGAGAGTCCATAATCAACCCAGTGTAAGAGAAGATTAAAATCCATACCAGAGATGGGCAATTTACATCCCTCTTCCTGTAACTTCTGAACCTTGCAAAGCAGAAATTGCAATCCTGAAAGAGCCTTCACGAACAATGGCAAACAAGAAAGTAATGGTTTAATAAATTAATGGTTATGATGGATCATTAAAAAAGACATCAAACAGTGATGGCAATACGAAGACGGTTATTCCGTGGGTATAAGCTACCATTGCATTAATACTTTCCATTTCTGCTTCGGAGCACACATCACGATTTGGAAATCATTCTCAAATCTGCAACAAACCTATCATCTCTACTCACTCACCCAAGAACCAAACAACACTACTAAAAATAATTGAATCAAACACCTTTTGAGTCTAAGCGTTTCGAAGCTCACCTTCCTAACGCCATATCAACTTGAGCCTGAACACATAGCACATAAGCATCACACATCATACCAAAGAGTTTCGCCTGTGGTTGAGTATGATGATGATCCAATCTCTGAATGCTGGATAGACACAAATCCGAATCCTTTATCTGATGAAGCCGCAAAAAGGCCTCTGCTTTGCAAGCTACAAGCTGCAAAATCCGAATCAAACTTCATTGTTTCAAAGATCCAAGTCCTTTCGGCAATTTAGCTGATCAAAGAGGCAATGCGTATTGATATCTACCTGAGGAGAAGAATCAGCTCCATTTGCAATGGCTGCATCTAATTTAAGAAAAACATCTTCTTTATCAGATCCATTGTTCTCAGCTAGCTTAAACGCACACAAAGAATCCCAACACTCAAATTCGAAAAAGACGAAGAAAGTTAACAAATTTACCATTTTTTCTCTCTGCTGATTCCTTCGCAAGCTTGCAATTCAACAAAGATGGTGAAAATTTTCGGGAAACTGATTCTTGCTTTCGGATTGAGAGAGACCGAGAGAGAGAGAGATCGAGAGAGAGAGAACGACATCGAGAGAGAGCGAGAGAGAGATCGAGAGAGAGATCGACAGAGATAAAGATCGATTGATTTTTTTACAGCAGATCAAAGAGATCTCGAGAGAGAGATGAGGAGATGTCGAGAGAGAGAGAACAATGAAACAAAACGCGTCCGTTCAGATTCTTTTTTCTTTTTTTTTATTAATTTCAACCAATCAGGATCAAGCAAAATCAGTATATTTACTGATAATATAGAATCTAAATTTAGATACGGTAAGATAGTTTTAGATATATTTTTATTTATTTAAATAGATTAAACCTATAATAATTTAGTATATTTACTCATATTACTCACCCATAATCATGCTCTAATATGGCCTCTGTTTTTCAATCGCAGGTGGAGTTAACTCGGAGAAACGTCCTCGATTTGAAAGCCCTAATCGACGATGTTGACATTGAGACCCTTGGTGCCTATAACGTTAAAGCCTCCTCATTTTCCATTCAACATTCCGCATCATCATGTCCATTTCTGCAAATCCTCATTAAAGCTCAAGACATATGCTCAAAATGGCGGAAACGACTCGACTAAGGAGTCTTCTGGTGGTGGAAACAGACCGGTTAGTAACAATGATGGGAATGGTCAGGAAAAAGACCGATTTGCTGGCTTCAGTTTCCGGTGGGGCGATCTGTTGAATCCGGATCCAGATAACTTTGTGGCCGTTGGATTAGCTGGAGTATTAACTTGGGCTAGCCTTCAAGTACTATCGCAGCTTTTCTTCATCTCCTTCGCCATCCTTGTCGCTGCTCTCAAGTATTCTTTTATCGCTGCGCTACTCATTTTCATCCTCGTCACTCTCCTCTAGCTTCTGTAATGTTTAATGGCTGGCTGATTGGTAAGGCTTTACTGGCCTGAGCTGGCCAGAGACTTGCTCGCCGGTGAAAACCTTTTCGTCGTATTCTTATTATTATTATCGTCCCTTGACAGAAAAAGAGAAACATATGACTAAGGGAAATGTATTCTTCTTGCAACTCAGATGAGAAAGGCATTTGATTTTGATGGTGAACCATGTAGAGTAGTATAGCTTTAAAATATGAAGATCTAAATTCGATCTTGTTACATAGGCGGGTTGAAATATGTATTTTATAAATTATATGAATCTACATAGCTCCTCAAAGCTTAAAACTCTTTGCCTGTGACACTTAGTATCTCTCATTGCATTGATCTAACAGAGAGCGAGATGTCAAAACTTATCTCTTGCAGTGCACACAAGATGAAGTTCCTCGTTCTGCAGATCTACAAATGTTGCTTTGGGTGATGTCGAGGATGCAGAATCATCACTAAACTCAGTGTCCGATTCATTCTCTTCCGGCTGAGATTCCCGATAATCAAGACGTGATGATGGCATCGAATACGAGTTATTATCTTCCGGCTGAGATTCCGGATAATCAACAACAACTTTCTTCTATTCCGGCTACGATTGCGGATGATCAGCGACAGTCGCTGGATCAGTACGAGAATACATACTTCTTGCACAGTTCTGATCATGCGGGGTTGGCCATTAGAACTGACAATGCTCCTGAACTTGCATTCACAGAAATAATAAAGCATCACAGTATAATACATCAATTTTCTTGTGCTTATACTCCACAACAAAACTCTGTGGTAGAACATAAGCATCAACATTTACTTAACGTGGCTCGTGCTTTACTATTTCAATCCAATATTCCATTGATATACTGGAGTGATTGTGTTTCACTAGCTGTATTTCTTATCAATCGCATTCCATCTATTCTATTGCATAACATGACTCCATATGAACTTCTTGTTAAGAAACCACCTGAATACTCATTTCTTAGATCATTTGGTTGTCTATGTTATGTATCTACTCTACCAAAAGATAGGAATATCCGAATAAGTTTAGTCCTAGAGCTGAACCGTGTGTAGTTAGTAGTTAATATAATCTTTATTAGTCAGGTGGAAATTGCGAGTTATGAGTAGCTTTTATGGTTCTTGTTTATAGTTTTAAGACTCATTTTGGGTTACGGTTTGTATGATTCATCCTTGAACTTATCCTCAGGTGAGAGATGAAGCGCATGTTTTCAGAAGTAGAAATTACTCGGGACGTGGCTATATGTGGCAAACACTTGAAGAGCGAATCGCAATCACACCAACATATTCTATCCAGACTACTCAAAGATCTAATAGGCGAGACAACATGCAGGGAACACGGATTCTATCTCGGCATCACAGCCCTAAAAAGCATCGGTAACAACAACAACGATCATCAAGAACAGGTCCTCACGTTCCTGGTCTCCTTCACATGCCGCACATTCTTGCCTGCAAAAGGAGATATCTTGCAAGGGGTTGTACACAAAGTGTATTGTTTGAACGGAGCTTTTATCAGGTCTGGTCCACTCAGATACGCATACCTCTCACTCTTGAAAATGCCGGGTTAACGGTATTTACCGGCTGCAGACTCGGAGGACGAGAAGCCGTGTTTTCAGAAAGACGACCTCGCCAAGATAGCAGCTGGAGTTGTTGTGCGGTTTGAGGTTTTGGCCGTGAGGATAGACCACACAGAGAAAGAAACTATTTTTACGTTCTGGTAACTATGGAAGACGATGATACACTTGGTCCCATCTCCCTCACAGGATCCGATGAGCCGTACATGTGATTGTTCTAATCTCCAAGCTACGTCAAAGTTGAAGTCTTTTGATACATGTTGGTTTTAGGTTAATCTCAATTTCGTATAGGTTAATCTCAGTTAATTCGCTCTTTTATTCCCTTTCATTTTTGAAATATCTCTCATTGATTACATTTATTGGTTAGCTTCCAATTTAATACCTAATGAGATCAGCCACAACGTTGATTAAATACATGAAACTCCAAATATACAAATACTATTTAACCAGAACCCAAACTGTATCATTAAGCCAATCCATCAATTCCCCTGAAAACCAACCTACCATATGGAAAATTGATTCAAGTCAAACCGAATCGAGAAGAAAATGTCTCTAACCAAAGTTAATCAAACCAATCTATTATATAAAGAGTGAGTGAGTCTCACAAGGAGATGACACATCATCACTCCGCTCCATGACACATCAGCTTTCAAAATTAATAAAAAAATAAACATTTTAATTTTGACACATTTTCCAAAAAATTAAAAATCTGAAGTTTTTTTTTTGTTAACAAAACTTAAATTTTCGCATAGTCACAATATCTTTGAACTCTTGTACAAATTCATTTTGTTGATCAATTAATATAACATTTCAACTAAAAAAAAATTAAATTAAATTTTCATAACATTTAAATTTAACTTACATAAACTTTGTTCAAAAAAAAAAATTACATAAACTATATAGACGACAAAGTATGATTTAATAATAATGACAGAGATATGCAAGTTTAATTTGGCTGATAAATTAGATAGAATGGATTGATCTGTTATGATTGATGAATGTTTTTTGATAATTTTTTTGTGAGACTTCGAAAACTTATTAAAATAGAGTGGATTGGTGGGATATTTTTTGTTATAATTTGACCATAAAACTAAAATTAAAGAAATGAAGACCGAAGACAGAAAAATTAAGAACCGAAGGCATAAGAATCAAATCGAAGAAAGATGAAGATAAAAAAAATCTTTCTAATTGTCAAATGACATTAATATTTCTTATTTTCGATAAATCAGGTAGCTTTTCAATAGAATTCAGTTCAAATATTTTTTTTAATTGGTTTGAGAATTATTAGTTTAACTCAGAGAAATCTATATGTTTTTCAAACCATTTTTCTAAATTCAAAACCGTAAATGGGACTGGTTGATTTGCGGTGCTACTTAATTTACGAAAGTTTTAAACATATTTTGAAGAAAAGTTTGTTGTTCTAACTAGAGGGGTGAAAAGAGGTAGGATTCCGAGAATTGCAAACTGAAGATGGCAAAAGAATTTATATACAACTCAAAACATAACTGTTCTTCTGAAAGAGCGAGAATTACGTCTTTATGATAAAAGAGACCAACGGAGAAATCGAGAGAACAATAATATTATAAATAAATTTAACTTCTGCATACATGTATCAAAAATCAGTTTGCCCGAGAAACATATTAAAAATATTACCATTTTGTTCATATACGAGTATTCACGACGAGACTAACTGGAATTTGACAAAAAGAAAGCACCATAATTTTGATAGATAAAAATTTGAGGATAGCGGATGAGTGTAGTAAATTATTCTCAATTCTCATATGATATTGTAGTAGTTCTCACCTATGTTTTCAATTCTATAAACCAATAGAATTAAAATTAAACGTTATATCGACCACAAGTTTGTGAAAAGACAAATACACGAGTGATCATAGGCATTTGGGTAGTACTAAGCAACTTAATATTCTGAGAAAATAACAAACTTTCTTACCAAAATTCAATTATATGTAACGGGAATGATTAAAATATGTTACTATTAACTAATATGTCAGACCATATATATCTATATATATAAAGTAAGCTTTTCTCTCTTATCATGCTGCCACATCAGCATCCCAAAAAATTAATACACATATTAAATACATATATTAATTATAAATTTGATTTTAACATTATGAAAAGAAATTGAAAAGGCATTATTCATATTCTAAATTAAACCAGAAAATAATAAACTTATATGAATATAGTTCTTTGAAATAATAACAGGTTTAATAAATTTGGTTATCATAATATATTTCAACTTTTATAAATATTTAATTAGGCTAAGTTGTATCGCAAATATTATAAAAAACTAAAATATCAAACAAGTCCTAACAATTAAATAAATAAGTTAAATATGTAACTAAATTCATAAAGCAAAATATAAGTTGACAAGTTTACATCTAATAAAGAGACAAATAAATAAAATTTAGGTATACTTAACATAATAATTACAATTATACATAACTATGAAAAAGAGAATAAGAGCCAAAAAATATTAAGAAACATATTAAAAGTATTTACACAAAAATATAAATTAAGTTTGAAAATTTAAGATCGTTGTGTTTTGTGATATTATTTTTAACAAAAAAATAAAAATAAATGTAACTACAACAGGAAAAGAAAATAAAAGCTTTGTATATGCAAAATATATATATATCATGTGATGTAAATATATTTCAATTCTCATAATAATTACCATACATTAATACAATAGTTTTCCCTAGAATTTGAAAAGACATATACTTAATAGAAGATAGATTATATTGAATTAATCTAAAGAAATTTCAATTTAATAATTTACTTTTATCAGTTTATTTATAGAGTTTAGAAAAACTATAGAATTTAGTGTTTATAAATTATGGATTAGATTTATTCTAAATAAAATCAAACAAATGTTGTGACTTCAAACAATCAGTTATATATGGAATTTTNGATCGTTGTGTTTTGTGATATTATTTTTAACAAAAAAATAAAAATAAATGTAACTACAACAGGAAAAGAAAATAAAAGCTTTGTATATGCAAAATATATATATATCATGTGATGTAAATATATTTCAATTCTCATAATAATTACCATACATTAATACAATAGTTTTCCCTAGAATTTGAAAAGACATATACTTAATAGAAGATAGATTATATTGAATTAATCTAAAGAAATTTCAATTTAATAATTTACTTTTATCAGTTTATTTATAGAGTTTAGAAAAACTATAGAATTTAGTGTTTATAAATTATGGATTAGATTTATTCTAAATAAAATCAAACAAATGTTGTGACTTCAAACAATCAGTTATATATGGAATTTTTTTTTAACAAAAATAAAAGAAAAATAGATTTAGGAATCACAAACATATTGCACACATAAATATGGTTAAAATTATACATGAAACACTCCAAAAATAATAACTTCACATAAAACAAAATTAAAAAAAAAATATTATGCAACTTAAAAATGTAAATATCTTCCCTTTAAAATGTAAATATCTTCATTTTAAAAAACTCAACTAATTGCATAAAATTGATCACCAAAGAAAAAAAAAGAGGTAAAAATGTGTATCATCCAATAAATAAACACATAGATGATAATAAATTAAAAAAAAAACAAAAACAAATACACAGATCTTAAGCTGAGAGAGATAATTAAATTAATTACGAGACCAAATAAAATAAAATACCATTAGATTAAAAAAATTGTTTACCACGTCTGCGCGGATCATACCCTTTGTGATCGAAATTGAAAGTGAAATCTCACCGGCAATGGGGGAAGAGATCGAAGAAGACGAGGGTTTTGGAGCAGTGAGTAATGTTTTTTTTACAGGATAATCATATTCACAAAAACTCTCTCTCTCTCTCTCTCTAAATATTTGAATCGACGCTCACCCCATATTTCTTATATTTTTTCAAATCGACCCATATTATCTAAAATGTTCCCATTAGCCTATACATCTACGATGATTTTGATAGTAAATTAGTGATAGAAATTAAATCATTTTTCAAATAAAATTAGATTTATTTTGTAGTCACCAACACTAGATCATCGAAAATGAATAATAGTAAATCCTGAACATTTTATTAGTATTCGGTTTTAGGTAAAAATAGATAAAAATACAGTGACTTATTTCGAAGTATTTTTTTTTGTTAAAGTTCGGATAATTCTAAATTCACAAAACTAACTTTCCTTTTATTAGTATTTGAAGTAACTTTCGGACTATACAAAACTAACCTTATTTCGAAGTATTTATTTTATTAGTATTCAGTTGGGTTAAAAAATATACAATTCCCTAAATTTTAAAATGACAAAAACTTAACTTTTAAAAACCAACTAATTGAATAAATAGTCAACCAAAGAAAAAAATCAAATTGTGGATCACTCACTAAACAAATACATAAATAAACATAAAATTAAGAAAGGAAAAAAAAACTTAAGAATAAACAATCCACATTTCTTAAGCCTATAGAGACAAATCCATTAACAATCATACTAAAAAAAATTAAATAATATTATACCAAATTTTTTAAAAATAAAATTGTGTTCAAGTCCGCGCGTAGCGCAGATCACACACTAGTATTTTAATAAAGAAATCTGCGTATACAACTCCATGTAACGGGAATGATTAAAATTTGTTACTATTAACTAATTTGGCATACCAAAAATATATTTTAATAAAAAAAATCTGCGTGTATACGCGGATATTCATCTAGTACATATAAGCAAGAGGTTGAATTGCCTTCGAAGTACAGCAATCTTCCATCGAGACATCTTTCATCAAAAGAGTTAATTTCATCAGTTTCTTGATTGGTCTCAAAAGTGTAGGAACGTAATTCTATAATAGGGCAGACTAATATTTGCAAAGTGAATTACATAAATGAATTGATAAACATAATATTAAAATGATATAAAAAAAACAGAAATTTATGAAGAACGGATTTGCAGAGCTGAGACGTTCTTTCTTGGGTGATTTACAGCAGAAGGCACTTTGCACTTATTTTATTGCAAATAAGGCACTTTCAACTTTTAAGGCACTTTTTGCCCTATTCATGGATGTGAAAAACCAATTTTATCCTTATGATAATTTTCCTCAAATTGTTGTTGTCTCACTTTCGCGTGAGAACTCCGGTGAGGCAAGAAACCCAGAAATCCAGAAACCCAAAAATCATAAACCCAAAAACCCAAAAACTCCTTCGCGTGGAGTAATCTCGTTTCCGCGGTCGGATTCACGGAATCGCAAGATCATGGCCGTGTAACAGCGGCATGAGATGGCAGTGGAAGGAGATGGAGTCGAAATCTGAAGCTTTGGGTCTGGCGGTGAAGTGGAGGACGGATCTTAAGTTTAATTCGTCGGAGGAATTGTAAGGGCAACGGCAACTACAGACCTTGTTTCAGTTTAATTCGTCGGGCGATTCCTTCTCCTCGTTTATCCTCTTTCTGGAAGATATCCTTCCAAGTTGTTCTTCCGGAGACTCACAAACGTGAAGGTAATCTCTTCTTAGCTGAAGGAATCTCTCTGTTCTTGTTATTGGAAAATTCAAAATTTTAGTTCTAATAGGTCTGGTAATTTGTGGATTTTTTCTATGTAGTTTTCGTTTACTAAAGTATGCGACTTTGTTTGGGTTTTGTATCTGATGCTAGCAAATGGCGATACTTTGTTTGGGTGTTGTATTAGGAGGGAGCTCCTTTAGCGTTTAGGAAACATGTAGAGGAAGCAGTTCGTGATTTCAGCGCACTACAAGAAAACACCGATGGCATAACGAGGGCATTCCGAGGGATTGATTTCCCTCGGAACGGGCGTCGGAAATCTCCTGGGAAATTTCCGACGGGTTATGGTCATAGCCGAGGAGATCTGATTCCCCCGGCTAAATCTTGCCTGATATATGTTTTAGTCGGGGGAATAAAATTTCCTCGGCTAAAACCTTAATCCGTCGGAAATTTCCGACGCATTTCCGACGGATTCCCCATAAACCGTAAATCCCCATCGGCTAAAACCGTAAACCCCCCGGTTAAAACCGTAAATCCCACTCGCCTGAAACAGTAAATCCTCCTGGCTAAAACCGTAAATCCCCTCGGCTAAAACCGTAAATCCCCTCGGCTAAAACCGTAAATCCCCCCGGCTAAATCCGTAAATCCCCCTCGCCTAAAACTGTAAATCCCCCCGGCTAAAATCTTAAATTCCCTCGGCTAAAACCGTAAATCCCCTCGGCTAAATCCGTAAATTCCCTCTGCTAAAACCGTAAATCCCCCCGGCTAAATCCGTAAATCCCCTTGGCTAAATCCGTAAATCACCTCGGCTAAAACCGTAAATCCCCTCGGCTAAAACCGTAAATCCCTACGGCTAAATCCATAAATCCCCTCGGCTAAAACCGTAAATCCCCTCAGCAAAAACGTTAACCCCCGGCTAAAATAGTTAATCCCTGGGCAAGTTTTAGCCGAGGCATTAGAAATTGTCTCGGTTAAAACTGAAAATCCTTAAATCCGTCGAAAATCCCTCGGAAATTTCCGACGGATATTTAAAGATCTACTCGGATGACCGCCTTGCCTTTTGATTTAGCTTGGGATCCCTTCATGAAACTTATAGGAAATTGAGCTATCTGTCAACTGAAAGTGGTTTTAGGTAATTCCCATCAGTATTTAAAGAAATACGTTTGATTTACTGAAGACATGTCATTACCAGAAAATGCAACTACAATCCAAAGCGGCTGAAAGATCATGTGAGATGGAATCATTTCCCTGCCCAGTTTAATCTGAAATTCAGTCACAAGATAGAAAATTGAGTTAGTTTCACTTGAGAATTCGATTCATCTCATTCCGAGCCATGGTTAAAGACCTATGGTTGAATTAGTGGAGACATGATTATAAATTCGTCGGAAATCCCTCGGAAATTTCCGTGGGATTTCCGACGGATATTTAAAGATCTAGTCGGATGACCTCCTTGCCTTTTGATTTAGCTTGGGATCTCTTCATGAAACTTATAGGAAATTGAGCTATCTGTCAAGTGAAAGTGGTTTCAGGTAATTTCCATCAGTATTTAAAGAAATGCATTTGATTTACTGAAGACATGTCATTACCGGAAAATGCAGCAACAATCCGAAGCAGCTGAAAGGTCATGTGAGATGGAATCCTTTCCCTGCCCAGTTTAGTCTGAAATTCTGTCACAAGATAGAAAATTGAGTTAGCTTCACTTGACAATTAGATTCATCTCATTCCGAGCCATGGTTAAAGACCTATGGTCGAATTAGTGAAGACATGATTAAACATCCGTCTGCAATCCCTCAGAAATTTCCGAGGGATTTCCGACGGATATTTAAAGATCTAGTCGGATGACCTCCTTGCATTTTGATTTAGCTTGGAATATCTTCATGAAACTTATAGGAAATTGAGCTATCTGTCAAGTGAAAGTGGTTTCAGGTAATTCCCCTCAGTATTTAAAGAAATACGTTTGATTTACTGAAAACATGTCATTACCGGAAAATGCAGCTACAATCTGAAGCGTCTTGAAGATCATGTGAGATGGAATCCTTTCCCTGCCCAGTTTAATCTGAAATTCAGTCACAAGATCGAACATTGAGTTAGCTTCACTTGAGAATTGGATTAATCTCATTCCAAGCCATGGTTAAAGAGCTATGGTCGAATTAGTGAATACATGATTAAAAATCTGTCGGAAATCCCTCGGAAATTTCCGAGGGATTTCCGATGGATATTTAAAGATAAAGTCAGATGACCTCCTTGCTTTTTGATTTAGCTTGGGATATCTTCATGAAACTTATAGGAAATTGAGCTATCTGTCAAGTGAATGTGGTTGCAGGTAATTCCCATCAGTATTTAAAGAAATGCGTTTGATTTACTGAAGACATGTCATTACCGGAAAATGCAGCTACAATCAGAATCGGCTGAAAGTTCATGTGAGATGGAATCCTTTCCCTTCCCAGTTTAATCTGAAATTCAGTCACAAGATATAAAATTGAGTTAGCTTCACTTGAGAATTGGATTCATCTCATTCCGAGCTATGGTTAAAGACCTATGGTCGAATTAGTGAAGACATGATTAAAAATCCGTCGGAAATTTCCGAGGCTGTTAGGATGATGTCGTCGACATAGAGAAGGAGGAACGCCGTACTGTCTCCTTTTCTGTAGACAAAAAGTGAAGAGTCACATTTGCTAGTTACAAATCCAATTCGTGAGAGGAAAGTAGCAAATCTCGCATTTCATGCCCTTGGAGCTTGCTTCAACCCGTAAAGCGCCTTATTTAATTTACAAACGTGATTTGGTAGGGACTTGTTTACAAAACCAGGTGGCGGATACATATATACTGTCTCCGTGAGGTCTCTGTGAAGAAACGCATTTTTCACGTCCAATTGATTGATTTCTCGGCCACGAGATAACCCAATATTGAGAACAGTGCGTATCGTATCCGGTTTCACAACGGGTCTAAATGTCTCGTAATAATCCACTCCTGGTTCATGTGATTTTCCATTTGCTACCAATCTCGCCTTGTATCTAGAAATAGATTCATACTTGTGTTTAAACAACCACATTGAACGAACAATATTTGCTTGCAAAGGTTTAGGCACCAAATCCCAAGTCTTACTATTAATCAAAGCACCATATTCATCAGTCATAAATTCCCTCAACTAAAACCGTAAATCCCCCCGGCTAAATCCGTAAATCCCCTTGGCTAAATCCGTAAATCACCTCGGCTAAAACCGTAAATCCCCTCGGCTAAAACCGTAAATCCCCCCTGCTAAAAACGTAAATCCCCTCGGCTAAAACCGTAAATCCCCTCAGCAAAAACGTTAACCCCCGGCTAAAATAGTTAATCCCCGGGCAAGTTTTAGCCGAGGCATTCGAAAATGTCTCGGCTAAAACTGAAAATCCTTAAATCCGTCGAAAATCCCTCAGAAATTTCCGAGGGATTTTCGACGGATATTTAAAGATCTACTCGGATGACCGCCTTGCCTTTTTATTTAGCTTGGGATCCCTTCATGAAACTTATAGGAAATTGAGCTATCTGTCAACTAAAAGTGGTTTCAGGTAATTCCCATCAGTATTTAAAGAAATACGTTTGATTTACTGAAGACATGTCATTACCGGAAAATGCAACTACAATCCAAAGCGGTTGAAAGATCATGTGAGATGGAATCCTTTCCCTGCCCAGTTTAATCTGAAATTCAGTCACAAGATAGAAAATTGAGTTAGTTTCACTTACGAATTCGATTCATCTCATTCCGAGCCATGGTTAAAGACCTATGGTTGAATTAGTGAAGACATGATTATAAATTCGTCGGAAATCCCTCGGAAATTTCCGAGCGATTTCCGACGGATATTTAAAGATCTAGTCGGATGACCTCCTTGCCTTTTGATTTAGCTTGGGATCTCTTCATGAAACTTATAGGAAATTGAGCTATCTGTCAAGTGAAAGTGGTTTCAGGTAATTTTCATCAGTATTTAAAGAAATGCATTTGATTTACTGAAGACATGTCATTACCGGAAAATGCAGCAACAATCCGAAGCAGCTGAAAGGTCATGTGAGATGGAATCCTTTCCCTGCCCAGTTTAGTCTGAAATTCTGTCACAAGATAGAAAATTGAGTTAGCTTCACTTGAGAATTGGATTCATCTCATTCCGAGCCATGGTTAAAGACCTATGGTCGAATTAGTGAAGACATGATTAAACATCCGTCTGCAATCCCTCGGAAATTTCCGAGGGATTTCCGACGGATATTTAAAGATCTAGTCGGATGACCTCCTTGCCTTTTGATTTAGCTTGGGATATCTTCATGAAACTTATAGGAAATTGAGCTATCTGTTAAGTGAGAGTGGTTTCAGGTAATTCCCATCAGTATTTAAAGAAATGCGTTTGATTTACTGAAGACATATCATTACCGGAAAATGCAGCTACAATCCGAAGCGTCTGAAAGATCATGTGAGATGGAATCCTTTCCCTGCCCAGTTTAATCTGAAATTCAGTCACAAGATAGAACATTGAGTTAGCTTCACTTGAGAATTGGATTAATCTCATTCCAAGCCATGGTTAAAGAGCTATGGTCGAATTAGTGAAGACATGATTAAAAATATGTCGGAAATCCCTCGGAAATTTCCGAGGGATTTCCGAGGGATATTTAAAGATCAAGTCAGATGACCTCCTTGCTTTTTGATTTAGCTTGGGATATCTTCATGAAACTTATAGAAAATTGAGCTATCTGTCAAGTGAATGTGGTTTCAAGTAATTCCCATCAGTATTTAAAGAAATGCGTTTGATTTACTGAAGACATGTCATTACCGGAAAATGCAGCTACAATCAGAAGCGGCTGAAAGTTCATGTGAGATGGAATCCTTTCCCTTCCCAGTTTAATCTGAAATTCAGTCACAAGATAGAAAATTGAGTTAGCTTCACTTGAGAATTGGATTCATCTCATTCCGAGCTATGGTTAAAGACCTATGGTCGAATTAGTGAAGACATGATTAAAAATCCGTCGGAAATTTCTGAGGCTGTTAGGATGATGTCGTCGACATAGAGAAGGAGGAACGCCGTACTGTCTCCTTTTCTGTAGACAAAAAGTGAAGAGTCACATTTGCTAGTTACAAATCCAATTCGTGAGAGGAAAGTAGCAAATCTCGCATTCCATGCCCTTGGAGCTTGCTTCAACCCGTAAAGCGCCTTATTTAATTTACAAACGTGATTTGGTAGGGACTTGTTTACAAAACCAGGTGGCGAATACATATATACTGTCTCCGTGAGGTCTCCGTGAAGAAACGCATTTTTCAGGTCCAATTGATTGATTTCCCGGCCACGAGATAACCCAATATTGAGAACAGTGCGTATCGTATCCGGTTTCACAACGGGTCTAAATGTCTCGTAATAATCCACTCTTAGTTCATGTGATTTTCCATTTGCTACCAATCTCGCCTTGTATCTAGAAATAGATTCATACTTGTGTTTAAACAACCACATTGAACGAACAATATTTGCTTGCAAAGGTTTAGGCACCAAATCCCAAGTCTTACTATTAATCAAAGGTTTAGGCACCAAATCCATTTGACATGCCGTACAACAAGAAGGTAGGCTGTCTTTATTACATTGAATCAAAGTTTTGAGTGTGGTATTATTGGTGTGCCTGAGCCGATTGTGCCATAGAGAAGGCGAGGCAGAAAGGAAAGCAGATTGTGTGTGCTCTGTTTTATTGAGGAGAGATGGCACTGGATAAAGATCTCCGAAACTGTTACTGCGGAGAAGTATGTTCCGAGTTTGAAGATCCTTCACAGAAAAACCAAATGGATCAAACTCGACAGAACATCAATTATCCTTAGTAAAACGGCGGACAGAGATAAGGTTTTTGATGATTTGAGGAGTGACAAGGACATTTTTGAGAGATAGATGACGAGAATTTGAAGAAAGAGATGAGGAACCAGATGAGAAAACTGGAATGGAAGAACCATTTCCAACCATGACTGAATTTCTGGTGTTGAGATTAATAACAGAATTGAGAATACCTGGTGTCGATGCCAAATGAGCTGTGGCACCGGTGTCCATGTACCAGTTGCTTGCACCTAGATCCGTAAAAGTCATGGTGTTGAAAGCTTGAGAAAAGTCTTGAGTCGGCTGGTATTGAGCATCAGCCAAATTAGCCTCGTTGACAGATTGAAGCTGAGGTCGCGGCTCAGGCAATCCACGATATTGTGGAGTTTGAGGAAACTGGGTCCAAGGCCCATATTGTTGAGGCTGCCAATATGGGAATGGGCTTGAGAATTGACCGGCCCAATAGGAGGGAGGGGTCCAATTTGGAAATGAGATGCGCCGCTGGAAGTTGTTGTTGTTGCGATTGCCGTTGTTGTTGTTATACCGGCGATTTCCGTTGCCATTGTTTCGACGTTGATTTCCACGATTATTGAGCTGCCTTTGTTCCTGTGGAGGCTCGTTTTTATGTGGCTGAGCGATGACGTTGAGGACAGTCGATGAAGAGGCATGATCAGCGTGGATACCCGACGGTTTGTGTGCCTTCTTCAATCTCGATTCCTCCATTTCGAGCATGTTTTTGGCTTCGTCAAAACCCGGAAATGGCTGGCGATGCTTGATGACATTAATGATGTAATCATATTTCTCGTTGAGTCCATTCAGCATGTATATCACTAGTGTTCTGTCGCTCACAGGTGCATCAACATTGGCGAGCAGATCTGAAAGGGATTTTAGACTCTAACAATATTCTTGAATGGAGAGATCCCCAATCTCCTTGGTTCGCAATTCATTATCCAATTGAATCGCTCGTGCTTCTTTATTATTCCGAAATTGATTTTCAATTCTCACCCAAATGTCTCTGGCCGTCCCTCCAGCCATGAACGAAGTGCGGAAAAGATCCGGAGCGAGAGTGCCGTAGATCCAGAGTTTTACAAGCCCATCACGTTTCTTCCATGGCTCATCATTATCGTCATGAGGAACAGATGAGCCGTCAACGTGTCCTAAGACGTCAAACGTGAGACAGTGTGTCAAGAACAACTCTCTCCAAGCGTCATAGTTATGGTCATTAAAGTCAAGTATGAGAGGGATGTGTGACTTAATGTTAGTCACACCATACGCTCTCTCAATTGCAGGGGCTGGAGCAGCCATAGAAGAAGAAGAAAAATAAAAGGAAAAAGAGAGAAAAAATAAGAAAAGAAAGAGAAATGAAGGAGAATGATTCAAACAACGGGAAATTATTAAAAAAAAAAAATAAGAAAACCCTTTTTTCTCTCTCTCAAAGTCTGCCGCCTCCAGCTTCAACCTTTCTTCAGCCATCGCTTTCCCGGTGGCCGGCGCTCAACGCCGCTGCCGGGGAGGCCCCTCTTTCTTTGCTTTTCTTCGTTTTCTCTTTGGTCTTTGGATCTACTGCAGGTTTTGGCAGAGCGGATTCCGGCGTCTCTCGCGGTGGGTCGAGTCCGGGGTTGTTGTGTGGCGAGATGGCATCTCTCTCGGGTTAGGCTTCAGCGTTCGTGGTGGTGGGGTTCTCGAGTTGGATCTTGACGACGGTTTTGGTTTAGGGGTCTTCGAGGGCGGGCTCCGCCAACGGCGTTTCAGATCTGCGCTCTCCTTTCTCTTCCTTTTGGCCGGAATTGTGGCTTCTCTGCCGTTCTCTTCGTTTGGTCTCGTTGGCGGTGGGTTGTGGACGGTTTTGGCGATTGACTGGTGAGGCTCTCCGCATTCTGACAGGTTTCAGAGTTCCGTCTTGTGACGTTCCTCTCGCCAGCCATGGCCTCCGCCGTGGCACTGCTTCTCCTCTCCGATTTTGTCTTAGGGTTAGCTGTTTTTTGGGTCCCCTAGTTTGTTCCTAGTAGATCTAAATCTAGATTGGGTTGAGTCTCTTCTTTGCTCGTGTGTGGTTGAGTGTTGGACGGATCCTCGACGGAGCTCGAGCTACCGAGAGTCGGAAGATGGTTTTGATGGCGCTTTGAGGACGGCGACCTCATAACCGGGATACCTCTTTCACCGGCTTGGTTCGACAGATTTTCAAATTCGCTCAAAGCTTCCCTTGCGATTGAGCTTCTCATCACCGGCGCTTATCTCGGTGGTCAAGCAGCGGCTTTGGCGACAAGGTACTGCAGTTCTCTGGACTGGCGAATTAGGTTTGAGTTTTCTCGGCGGGATGGCTCCGGGACTAAGACCGTGACTGCTTCCGGATTGTGGTCCGGTCTTATCCTCTCCCTCAGCGTGGGTTGACGTGTTTCTCTTTCCCGTCCTTCTGGCACCGGTTTGAACAGATCCCGACCGGCAGTGGCTTCTCCGAGTTTCATTACAAGGTAGGCAACTCCGGTCTTTGGGATTGGAATGTTGATTTTGTGTTTCTGGTTCTCTGGTCTTGGATTGGATCCCTTGAATTAGAATTATGGATCTTGCATTTTTGGGATATTTGGTCGAGTTTTCTTCGTTCATGTGCTTTGGTTGTGGAGGTGTTAGTACAGCTTCTGCTCTGTAGATGGTCTCACTCCGTGTCATAGTAGCGGAAGTGTTTTCATCTTAGTGCATTGGCTCATTGAGGTTCTGTCCAAACATATTATCTAGGAAGTGTGTTTGGTCCTTGCTACTGTGGACTACAACTTCGTCAAGATTAGTTTCGGTTTCGGACCTCCGGGGAAGGGACTTCCATCAACAGAGGCAAACAGATCGGAAGTCTCAGTTCCTTTTTTCATTCATGCTTGTCTTGTATTCTTTTTCATCCTAGGATATTAGCGAGTTATGACGGTGTAGCTACACCGCAACCACGAGATTGCGGTTGTAATTTCACCGATTCGGTTGCTTCCATGCTTTTATCTTTTTAGCATGGGACCAAAGTGTAAGGTTATGCATTTGTATAACCTATAATGTTACTTTTTGAATAATATTTACATTTTATCAAAAAAAAAAAAAAGGAGAATGATTCAGAGGAAAATTTGCTCTGATACCATGAAAGTCTTTGTATTCTCACTTGCCATATACAGAATAATTACAAGGCAATATATTGACCTGCTAGTTACAATAAACTAGATAGATCTTAATTAGATCTTCTAGGATAAGGTCTTTAGACTCGGTCAATAGAATATAAACAATGGAATATTACATATTCTTTCAGAATGGGGTATTTAGCATTCCAGTTCTCCAAATGATTTTCTACAAAGCTTTGTCTAGAGCATTTGACTCTAATATATAGTCGACCATGAATTTTATGGATAAGCACGCTCAATTCGGCTACGCCAGGCATATTCTCCCAACATATATATGTGACACTTTGCATGATGATTTGTTGAACTCACACTGCACTCGGTTACATAAGGTCCTACGATTATAACGACTCGACCTAACTATTCAAAACCCAGTCCTATGACCTAACTCATTTACTTTTTCTTATAAATAGACCCCCCCCACTACTTCGAGTGAGATCTAGGGGAATGGATGGAGAGAACAAGAAAGTGATGCAAAATCGAATACACACTTAATACTAAAGGCATTATAAGCTTACGTGTTATTTTCTCAAGAGCACTTCCCAACCTTTCGGAAACCAGCTAGCGGAATCGAATCCCACCCCCAGTGTCAGACTCACCCATGCTCATCAAAGAAGACATTCTCTGACAAACAAAATAAATTGTTCGATGGATCCCTAAATCGGTTTCCACTAGTACAAATATCTCGTATTGCCACGCTAAATTTCATGACTATATCCACAATTTAGCCACACAAAAAAATTGGTAGCCACGACATTTTCGTGGCTAAATTGTGGCTATCCAAGATATTTTTACTAGTGTTTGGGCAACGAAAAAATCAATAGCTTTAAGTTGTTGCTCTTTAAAAATACGACTTTTGTACCAATTCCATCGATCTTGGTCTAAATCAATGTAATTAAACTTTAGTAAAGATTTAATTTCTATTAATGAGCGACGACTGGAGAAAAAAAATTGAAGACTAAATAAAGAATATCGAATTGACAGAAAGATCCAGATATAAATTAAAATAAATAAAATTATTTTGTGATAAGAAATGAAGGAATTAATCTATAATTCCATTTGAGAAAAATCCTACCATATCTATAAATCAAATCCATTTCTTCTCATCAAATTAATTACCTGCAAAGTTTTTTGTTTTTTAGAGTATATAAGGAAAAAGAGTCTCTTGTTGTAAGTTCAGATCTCTCTCTTCAGTCTTCTCATGATATTTCCATGGTTGGTCTTTAAGAAATTTTACCGTTTTTAAAAATTTAATGCGTTTTTTTTTCTGAAATTAAGCTCAATTTGTCATTTAGCAATCATGATTTGTCGATAATCACATTTCTCATGCCTTATTGTTACTCTCTAAATACGTGCGTATGTATATATGCATATAAACGCACATATATTTGTCTATGTGTATATATATAAATGCACCAAAGCAACACACGATCTCTACAAGATTAGTGGATCGATTAGTTTCAGATCTGAAAAAAAATAAAAACTAAAACTTGTGGATCGATTTGCATAATCATCTCCGTAAGTGTATTAACACATATCGTGCATGCCCATTTTCAGTTGTTTATGTTTGTTTATATGAAAATAAATTGTAAAATTCATATATGAATATTTTCTAACAATTATATGTATTGTTGTTATTGATTTTTTTCAAATTTTTCTATAGAGAAAATGGAGAACGAATTGGATTTAACACTGAGGTTGAGTCTGCCGAGTCCGATTGTTGAGACACATCTGAGCTTAAACACTCTCACCACTGATCAGGTTTTTGTTTCATTAATTTTATATATCTCTTTTTTTTTTCACAATATGTGGGCATGAATAAATATGGAAGATCTTACACAGTAGATATTTATTGACACCAATTAATCACCATCTCTTTTATTGATTTATACTTGATAACATTTGAAGAAAAAAAAATATATACATGGCTAATTTGATGTTTATCATAAATCACAAAGTTTCTGTTTTTCTTTAATCTAAATCCATTGAACTATTATTAAATTCATTAATCTATATTAAAAAAAAACATTAAATCCTTATCATCATTTCATTTTTACAGTTAATTCCCATTATAACAGTGTTACATAAGGACAATTATTACATAAATATGCATTAAATGCTACTTAATTACAATCTTAAATTAAACCAAAACAGGGGACCAACGTCGACGGTGGCCGCCGAGACGACGACGACAACAACAACAACAACAACAACGGCGGAGAGATTCACCGCCGTCGTAACATTCTCTGGGACGACGATGAGAACGTCAACGTCCATATCAGATACTACAATTTAATCTTCAACCACTTTGCCGGCATCGGCGAGACCTTGAATTTCAATCCTTATCCGATGCCTCCGTCTTCGGTTCCGGTTCCGGCGCCGGCGAGTCATACGGGGAGTGACTATGTTCTGATTGATGTTCCTGCTAGGAGAGCACATCGTAATAACTCTTTGACGGTTGAAAACGCTCTGGACGCTAACGCGAATCAGAAACGGCGTCACGGCTGTTGCGACGGGAGGATCGACGGGACGAGGAAGTGTACGAATATGAACTGCAACGCAATTAGCACTCCTATGTGGCGAAGGGGTCCTCTTGGTCCCAAGGTACTAGTTTCGTTATTTTTTTTAATCTCAAAAAATTAAACTTATTAATCAGGTTTGAATATTAATTACGCTGCTTAAACCTAAACTAAATGAATGGTTAATTGGTAAACGTGTTTCAGACTTTATGCAATGCTTGTGGGATAAAGTTCAGGAAGGAGGAAGAGAGGAGATCAAAAAGGAATTGAGTGATTGTTGTATTTGTATTTGTATTTGATTAAAAATAAATAAAGAGATAAATAAGAGAGTTGTCGGAAAAAAAAAAAATAAGAGAGAAAATGAATGTTGTTAATTAGGCATATCTATGTCTCTGATTAAGCTTTGTGAAAGGAAAGCTAAATTTTGGAGATTCAAGAAAATTCTAATGATAGGTCGATTATTTACAAATCTTGAGAAACAATAAAACAAAAGGAATATATATGAAGATGCTTTTTTTCGGAAAAAACCCCTACTCGTTCTCGTATTCGGAGAACGTGTCATTCCATTTTCTCATGTTGTATGACATTGGTTGATTCCCAATTTAGATCTAGAGATGTTTTTCGAAAAAAATAAAGTTTCAAAAAATCAATTTTCAACGATTATACGAATATCGTCATACAACAAAGATGATACATCTTTTACTGGAAACCAAGTCCAACGAACAAGTGGTTAAAGATCGCCGACCAATCGAAGAAAAGCAATTTATTCGTTAAAGAAGAAAAACCGTTTTTCCCAAGAGAAATTTGAACACGTATTAATTTTCTATAAAAACAAAAAACAAAAACCATCTTCAAGTATTTATCTTATTATTCAAAGATTCTAAAAACATGTCAAAGTTGGGAAATTCTCACTTTTATATTTAATTATGGAATACTACTATAAAATAACAAATTTTCCAAATAACATTTATGTTATTTGGAAAAAAAATAAAAGTCAATAGTAATTCGTCGAACACAAGATTTACATAAAATATCATTTCGGTCATCTACTTTAATCAGATTTCAGTTTGATAATAAATTACTTGTAGTGATAAATACATATATGGTCATAAGTCATTAAAACATTGGGATATTAGAAGAAAGGAAATTTATGTTAGTCGTTCTGGTAGAAAACAAAATCCAGAAATCTTATTTTTTTTTCTCCAAATACTATTACAGTGATTTTTTCTCTTTTTACCATTTTTAAAACGAAAGAATTACAAAAGGGTTGCACGGTTAAAATTATACATCCATCAGGATAAGATTTACATGTTATAAATTTTGGTTGATAAATGCTGGTTATGTATAGAAATAAATAAATTCAAAATCTAGTGATGTTACAACTGTAAAATAATGACTTTGTACTTTTACTAAAAAGGACATTTTTCTTTAAACCAATGTAATGGTTTTCTTTGTCTGTGTTCAAGTTGTTGCATATATTAATGATAAGTATCTCTAGTCGGACAGCAAGTAGTAGATGTAACAGCAAAACCAGTTACATTGGTATTAGCGAAAAATGTTTTTTTTTTTTTACATAAATAAATGATAATATCATCTTATATTGTTGCAAAGAATTCAGTTTTTTTTTTGTTTAAATCTTATTTTTGCTTAAATGAACATAAAATATGATATTGAATTAAGAGTAATAGGAAAAGGTGTGCCTTTTTTTTATATCAATACTAGAATTATACCCGGTGCTACACACCGGTAAAGTTACTTATAATTATAAATTGCATGCGATAATTTTAAACAAAATTACTACTAAATTTCATTTCCTTATACAATGCAGTCCAACTATTGTCTAAATAAAAATGCTTCGATCCGGTTAATATTTTTAACAGGTTGTGTTAGTGGTCATTCCACTATGTTGGTTTCTTGGGATGGTGTGCCATTATTCTGTAATCAAAGAAAGAAAGACATAAGAAAGTAAACAGAAGAGATTTCAACAGTTAATTAAAAGTTAAACATTTTGTTTGCTATATTCAAAAATATCCTCTGTTTGCTATACTCTGCAAAATTAAAATTTCTTCTGTTTGCTATATTCAAAAAAATAAGGCTTTAAAAAACCAGCAATAAGATCAACTCAAGTAAGGTTCTCCATATCTTCTGTGTTTGAGTCACTGTTCCGATGTTTATTCATGTAAGACTTCCTTTGAAAATTCCATTTGTTGAGAGAATTCAATTCAAAGTTAAACAATTTTCAATTCTCACGAAGATTATAGGAGTCTTTTCTAGTTATTTTTTTACCTGCAACTTGAATGAATCCGAGGGCTAGACCAATGGCAAGGTAAGTGAAGAACATGACAGTTGCTACAATGGAGATCCACCAAATATGGTCGAAATCAGGAATCTGAGAGAGCAAGATCTTTGTCACTCCAAATATGATCATGTAAGGATTGCTCGACATGTGACACGGGTCTTTCCCTCCACTCTTGTGGAAACAATTCGATCTCTTGATCACCCTGCATGTTCATCAAAGAGTATCCAAATTTTAAAGCTTTATTTTTCTGAAGAATGTTTAGAAAATAAACATTAAAAAAAAAACTCACATCATGCTTATTGATGCTGCGATTGTGTATCCGATCGCGATACCAAAAACGGCACAGGAAAGACTGGAGCCTTCTGCATTCCAGTCCTCGAGGAAACTGATCCAAATAACAATGTTATTCAGGGTATGCTGCTTTCCTTTTGGAAATATTCTCTGTTGAATTGAGCCTTCTGCATTCCAGTCCTCTTAATCTTTTTGTCCTATAGGTGATGACTATGACAAACATCCAAAAAATGAAACCCAGAATCAGAGATCAGAAAAAGAAAAAAAAAGAAAAAATGAATATGAGAAACACAAAATGGATCGATGGAGAAGAATATAGGGAGAGGGAGACCTGAAACAATTTGAAAGCGATCGAGAATTTTTCATCTTATGTATATGATAGAGGAAGTTGGAACTGTTTCAGAGATCGTGGAGTAGTGGCTCTGTATGAGAAAATCTAGGGATTTTTAGTTGAAACTGTGAAGAGATCTAGGGATTTTTAGTTGAAACTGTGAAGGGATTTTGTCAAAGTTGTTTCCGTTTTAGGGTTAGAGTTTTCTCCGGTTTAGGCCTCTTTTGGGCTTCTCTGTTTTTTGGTTTTGTAAGATTCCAGGCCCGTTAGGGGTTTGCTTGGTTTTATTTGTCTTTTTTTTTTTCATTTATTTATCTTTGCCTTGTTTTCAAATTTGTAATTACAAAAAATCAAAAATCTATAAAAATGAAAACCCTTTAACAAAAAAAAAAAAAAAAAAAAAAATACTGTGAAGAGATCGTGAAGTAGTGGGAGAAGATTTAGAGATTTTTAGGATTAGATATTATGGAATTTTTTTTTTTCCGACAGATATTAGGGATTTTAGTTTTTATTTGTTTTCCGTGAATTTTTTAAAATTTTTTTGTAGGTTTGCCACATGTCAACATGTAATTGGTCATGTGACTTGTGCTTTAGTAGATAAAGATAACAATTTTTTTTTTCATAAACTAATAAAGTGGCGGCATATGAACACAATTTTCTTATGTAGCACCTTAAGCTTCTGAGTTAAAAAAGAAAAGAGAAAACTCGAACTTCTGAAACTGCCAATAACCAAAATAACAAAATCCTAACCAGAGACAATCCATTAGATAACCTCATAAAACATGCTTACTACCAAAAACCATAGCTTACATAAAAAACGCTGCTTATGTACACCAAAAGGATTAGTCAGAAAAAGAAAAGAATTGAGCAATTCACAAACCATCTTCACTAGTGAGTCGCCTGAGCTTGCTTTTCTGGCGTATTCCACCATCTCTACTGTCTTCATTGTTGCCTTCGATGTCAGGAGAATCTTCTACAGCTTTTTCCTCTTGTATCACCGAACCTTTGTTCCTCGACAGATTCCTTATTGATGTTGTCTGAGAATCTTGTGAGACTTGTTTTGATGCCAAGTCACACGCAGATGAAGCAACTTCAGTTTTCCTGTGAGGCATCAGCTCTTCTCCCACTGCCACCATTTCTTTCATCGGCTATGCAGTAATCACCGAAATCCCAAAATCAATATACCATTTGGAGAATTATTGTAACCAAGGAAACAGTAATTTGTACCTTCCAATCTTTGTGATCATATCTAAGTACGAAATGGTTGTAAACAACCTCCCCTGACATCACCAGGTTTGCTGCAGGTGCATTCCTTGGCACTGAGGACAGATGAGGAAAGTGAGATAAAGTGTGAAACCAGTTTTTTTGGGGTTAGAGGATGAAATCAAAAACCAAAACCAGACATAAGGGAGTAAAAGTATATCTTACATGCAAAATGAGAACCATTTTCATCGACAATTATCTCAACTCGTCCATCTTTCACCAAGAATGATAGTGCAAACAGATTCTCTACTGTTTGTGCAAATGATCTCCTGTTGAGCACTAAATTTTCAATCTTGACACGTTTGTTTTTCCGCAAGATGTTAAACATTATCGCCATGTTATTGTCCGTATCAGTTTTCTTTTCAGCTTCTGTACCATCAACCTGGAGGATATGACAAGTATCCAAATCAGTTTCCTTTCTAATTTAGTAATTACATTCAATCATAGTAACAATTGAGAAAGTTCTACTTGCAATACATCAATTGCAAACTAATCCATATCAAACATGCCATTCCAATTTCTATGATGCTAAACTACCACTGATTTTGTAAAAAGAGACCGCTTCACGCAGCTTGGTATGCAGAGTAAACCTAGAGATGCAGCAGTTTGGGGACATATATACACACTCCACAAGCAGAAACAGTCACAAACAAAAGATTACTGGAGTATGCAAAACAGTTCTCACCTCCTCTGGCTTAACACCTGCACCAGGCTTTGTACGTTTTCTGTAGCCCACTGACCTTTTCCTCTGTTTCAATTCAGTATCCAAAGGACCCATCCTGAAAAAGTTGCAGAACATAAACAAACAAGCATTTCGAAGTTTCCAAATCAGGCGAACAAGTTCATATCCTAAAGGTAAACAAAACCTTCATTTCAAACAGAATATGCTCAAAGCACTTGTAATGAGAGAGAACTCACATTGTTGAACAACCACATGAAACCATGACAGTAGAGCAGACAGCAAACCCAATGTCCTTCCACTTCATCGACATATTTTCATCAGCATCGATCCCTAAAGAAGTCTCCCCAAAGCCACGGATCAAGGCATTAACAAACTCAGCTGGAGAAACGCCATTAGCAGAGTGGGATTTAACTGATGAAACCAAAGTATTCGCTAAGTCAAGAAGCGCCTCAGCATCCGCAATTTGCTCTCTAGGCTTCTGAACTGCAAAAAAATTGTCAAATTTGCTTAAATGCAGGAAGATTAGGGAAACCAAAGTAGAAAAATCACAAAATCCAAGTCAAATCTACTGAAAAAACTTGATAAGCAAAAAGTATTTACCTTTCTGATGCAAATTCTCAACCTCGTTAATGATACGGTTGAACTTATCCGAATCAGTCGTCGTCAAATCATCTTTAGAATCTGCAAAACATAACGGTTAGGTCAGAAAACACAAAGTAGAAAGACGTAAGAAGGCGACAATACCATTAATCTTGTGAATGAGAGCGAGGTACTGAGATCTTAAAGCCCTCCGATCAGCAGCTCCCTGTTCCTCCTCCTGAGTCCGTACAGAGCCAGCTCCGCTCTTACTCTGCCTCTCCGACTCATCGGCTTCTCTTCTCCCGCCGCAAACTCCGGTCGCTTCAGCTTCCCGCTTTACCGAGTTCCTCTTCATGATTGATTTCCAGAGGAAATATAAAAAAAAGATCTGAGAAAGGGAAAGTGGAACGAAGAGGTTAAAGGAAAAAACCCTAACGGCGACGAGGAGATGAAGAGACAGATTTGGGGGAAAGGAAGGAAGGGACGTCGATGAATTTCCCGCCGAGAAAAAAAAATGATTTTGGTATTTTTGAAAAAAAAGAAAAGAAATTGTCGGAGCTCCGACTTGAGTTCTCGTGCCCTGGAAGTCTTTTCCCCACAACTTGCCTCGCCTTTTGTTTTCTTTTTTATACCCTTTTCTATGAGTAGGCATTTTCGGTCTTTGGTTCGGTTTAGATTCGGGTTTTACGGTATATCGATTTTATCAAATCCAAAACATATAAAAAAATTATATATATTGGTTTGGTACGGTTTAGTTTTTTGACAGTTTATCGAATTTATAAAAATTATAACCATATACAATTTGGTCTGGTTTGATTTGGTTTTAGTGTTTTTTAATTTATTTTATAACTTTTAAGTGTAGGAGATAAAACTACAAAGATCCAAAACCTCCTACGAGCAGTTTTGATTACGAAAAACTTAAATAGAGATGCCACCAATTTCTTATATCATATGAGAAACACACACAAAAATGTATCAAGAAAATGTTGTTTGAGTTTGTAACAGTAGATTTCTACAGTGTTGATATTGTAATGCTAAGACATACTTTGATTCAAGCAAAAGTAAATCAATGAAAACATACGATTTATAAATCTATAAGTTAGGGTTCGGTAAATTATTCGTTGGATTCGCTTCGATCCAAAAAATCCGGATATCCGTAAAGATTTGAAACAAAGCAAATATTAAAATATAGTATCCATCTAAAACAAAGCAAATCACAAATACTAATTTTAAGAAGGTCGGATATCCGCTCCAATCCGTAGATTATATATATATACATAATATATTATAAATTGATAATGTTTATTTACATTTTCTGTATCTCTTTAATAAATAAAAAATGTCAAAAGAAAATATGCATGATAAAAATATATAAACTCTATACTAATTAATAAAATATTAATAAAAATGTTTATATTGGAGTTTAAGTGAATATATTTTTTTTTTGTATGTTTGTTTTGTCCATCATTCTTTATATACGAAAAACTAGATGATTTCACTTTTTTTTTCTCTTGTTAGTTCATATTAAATAAAAAATACACTAAAAACTTTTTTTTTTTAGTTTTTATTTGTATTGAATGGAGCGCAATAGATATCCGCAGATATCCGTAAATTTTCCGGAAATCCAAAAATCCGGATATCCGTATTTTTCCGGAGCAAAACAAATCACAAAATTAGATATTCGGTAAAAACGGAGCAAATAACAAATAGTAAAATTTCCCGACATATCCGCTCCGTGCCCACCCCTACTATAAGCTATAGCCACAAACGTTTTTTGTTCTGTTTTGGGAAGTATGATTTTTATTATTCTATAAATTTGGTTTTAAAATTTAAAATTAAAATTTACGAATTGGTAAACTATAAATATAAGTCCAACAAAGAAAAGATGAACCCAAATTACACAAAGAAAATATAGAATTATTTAAAATTTGACTGTAAAACCCAAAAACCATTTGGTTTCAATTTTTAACCAAACCAATCTGAAACCAAAATCTTAACAAAACCAGAAGGTTTTTAGGATAAATCATAACCAAACGAAATCACTTAACAAAACCTGTTTCTTCCAAATTTAGCGCACTCGTAATTCTACCAAAAATCTTTAATTTACACTACGGATTTCAAATCAATTTTCTTTTTTCCTTAGTTTCCAAATATATGCATGTATGGATTTGGTCCGGTCTATCATTGATAAGGAAGTCGGATTTTGCGTGGTTTTCAATTATTCATGTCAGTTGTTTGTAGGAGTTCGTGTGGAAGTAGAGAGATGCGGTTAGTGTGTTTGTTTTGATGTTGGACTAAGCTAAAAGAGTAAACCAAATCGAAAGGTGTTTTCCGAAAATTAACAAGCATGGACTGAGATGGTTAATCTCTTGAATGAAAATTTTGAGTCGAACTTTGATGTTAATGCTAGAAGAACCGGTGTGAGTTGAACACTCCAGTTTCTGATCCGGTTAAGGCGTCAAAAGGTGTTTTGGGACACAAAAGCAAACACATGAATAATAATTGAATGGTGGAGTTAACACATTACTTTGACTTCTGCAGAAGTAACAACGGTTGAGTTTTGGGACACTCTTTAGGCTTTCCCTATAGCAGCATCGGTTAAGGCGGTTATGGTCACCTTGACCGGCCAATGATCCCACCTCTCACCATATCCACATATGAACCAATTTGGCACCATGAAACAAAAACGCCAGACAAATTCAGAGATTGATGAGGATTTGCGTTTTGAGATGCTCTCAAAGACACTTCAAATCTAACCGGTTTTGAGATGTCCTTTGTCAAATTACGGGAAAAAAAAAGGTATTTAAGAATACCTCATATCTAGAGTGTTTTTTTTTTCTTTCTTTTGGGTGTGTGTGTGTGTTTTGATCGCTGGTCGGTAGGAGCACTGATCCATGCTCAACTACCAACGAGCCACTTGCAACAAACACATCAACTATCAAGTTCAACTCTTAATATGTCTTGTAATAAATAAATTATCCACCAAACAAAACTTGAATGTGGTTCGCGTGAAACACATCAAACTTTTCAATCATCAAGGTTGATAAAAACATGACGAAAAAAATAATTTAACAAAAAAAAATTAATATTAATAATTGAGAGAAGTTGCAAATTATATATAGTATGAAAACTTACATTGTGTTTCAGTCCCCAAGTCTGGGATGTGTAACTAAAAGAAGCTGATGATGAGAGAGATTCACCAGCCGTGACAAAGACACACAGTAACAGAGAGTTTTAGAGACTCTTACAAACGAGAGACAGAGAGACATATCCAGAAAAAATATTACATCGTAAGAGTGAATGTAAGACCGCAAAAGATAAATAAAAATAACCCAAGATGAAATCTACTACCACAACTTAGAACCATATGGATACATCCTGCTGCTTCTGCTGCATACCATCCATCGCTCCTACTACTCCTGGCATTGACATATCATCTCTGTACTCGAATGAGGCCAAATCGAACGGTGTAGAATCAAACACAAGCTGAAACCTGTTGTTGTTGTTATGCGCAGCTTCAAAGTTGTTGTTGTGTGTAGTGTCGAACCTAAACCCATTGTTGTTCCCTTGGAAAAACGCTTGGTTGCTGTTGTTGTTGTTTGCTCTGTTTGGGATGTTCAAGTCTTCAAAGAAACCCCCTTCAACCATGTTTCCTTGGAACTGGAGATGTTCTTGATGATTATGGACCGTTGGCTGAAGCAATGACACGCTTTGAGTTTCCATGACCATAGAAGTTTGGTTGCTCTGGACATTTCTGTCATACATGGACATGAGCTCGGAGATCATCTTCTGTCCATCTTCAGGAACTCCAATACCCGTCAAGTCGATTGGTTGGGCCACCGAGTTCACTGGCCTTGGCTGAGAAAATCCAACTACAGGTTTAATTTCATTGACATGGAACCTGGATGCTGCTGCTCCATACGGTAAGCAACTCTCCCGATGTGGACAAACCAATTGATGGTTGTCTCTTGAGTTCCTATCCAGAAATCCCCTGCTGATTTCGCTGTGCGCACACCCAGGATTCTCGCATGTGAAAACCGTTCTGTCCATTATAGTGTTCAGATCCCTGTTTGGTTTCCTCTTCCTCACGAATTCTGAGTTTCCAGACAGGACTTCTTCCTTTACAGGGAATTCATGCATTTTAGCAGCCATCCCAAAGTTTGAAGGATTCATCACTTTTTCTGGCTTGAGCTCTTCTACATCATAATGAGGCTCCTTCTCAAAACCTTCAACGTCGTACTGAGTACTATCATTCATCAGAAGCGAGCAAGTTCCGCCAGATAAAGAAAGTGGAGGGCAGGACTCGGGGTAAAGCTCTCGGGCCAAGGACTCCTCTTGGTTAATAATGGCAAGCCAAGTAGCACTCTCTTTAGCAGTCATCTTATCCTGCAAGCATTTAGATTGCCTCACGAGCTTACGGATCTTAGCAATATCGGGAAACATATGCTTGATAACCGCAGTCAAAACGCCGACTTTCCACGCCTTTTTTAAATCATGAGGCTTCTTGTAAGGTGCAGGACCTTGATCTTTAGGCAAACCGAGTTGAGGCCACCACTCTTCTTTCCCGCTAGGCCACCACGGAGGAGGAACTCCTTTCTCCAAAGGAAACCGTCTCTGAGGAGGATCACAGTGTTGCATCAACGCGGACAAAAGCGATCCGAGAGTGGTGTCTTGAAGCTCTTGCAGGGTGTGCGGAGTGGGTCCAATCGGATTGTTACCTTCATGAATCCCGGGGATGTTGTTTTCCGCTTGGTATTTTGTGATCGCGGCTGGACCGTTACGATCGAACCTGACCTTATCTTTCCACCACTCGCGGAGATTGTCCGATGCACCAGTAACAGGCTTTCCATTTTCCGGGATGATCCCGTAAACGAAGCCTTGAGCTTTACAGACTTCCATCATTTTCAACATGTACTTCAAGATCCCGTCTTGAGCTCTAGACATCTTCTTCCGCCTGGCTTGCTCCTGAGACTGCCTCTGCTTTGCAGCATCAACTCCTTCTTTGCTCTTGTCCTGCTCCTTGAGACGTTTAAGCCTCATTTTGTCCCTCCACATCCTCCTCTCCAGTTCATCAACATCGATCTCATCATCAGTATAGTCATCTTCAACAATCGAATCCGGTTCGGCCTGATGCGGGGCGGGACAGAAATCAACTTCCCCGAGAGATCCAGAAGAGAAGAAATCCATGTTCCCGCACATTCCCATCTCGTTGAACATCATCGTCACAGTAAAGACCAGAGCCGATTAACCTGAAAAAAAAAACAAAAAAAAACAATCAAATTACGTTTTCTCAGAGGAATCATTTTCATTTTGAGTCTAAACACTAAACCCAAACAAACAATCAATCAAACCCTAAACCCAGAATTAGAAAGGGGGCTTTTCGTAATCATTCAATCATCGTTTTAAGAAATCTCTCTACTTAAGAAAATACATCAGATCGTATCAAGTTTCACTCCGAACAGAGAAAATCAATCAATCGACAAAACAACTTATCTACAGATTCGATTTCCAAATAAGGGATGAGATCCTCAGACTAGAACAACAACGAAATCCAGCGAAGATTTGTAAAAAAAAAGATTCATCAAAATAAAACTGGAAACTTTTATCATTTCAAAAAAAAAACTAGAACCTTTTTTTGGGTTCAAAAATTAGTAATTCGTCATCTACGTATATAAACACTAGTGATCTGCAGTAAAACCCATCGATCTACCAAAACACACAAGAAAAAAAACAGAGAAATCTATAATCATCAATTGGAGAAGGGAAGCAAGTAGTTACCTGAAGCCAATAAAAATGAAAAAAAAAAAGTCTCAGCCTTTCTCCTCTCTTTGGTTACGGGGAAAAAGAAAGAGAAAATAATAAAACCCTAATTCATCAAAAGATGAAGATGAAGATGAAGGAGAAGATGAAGAAAAGTCGACGAAAGATCACGTGGGTAGAAAGCGACTTTTGTTAATTGCGTTTCTTGCGTTTGTGGAGTCTCTGTAGATCAGGGAGCGAGAGAGATGGGGTAGAATATATAATGTTTTTCTTACACAAAATTTAATTTAAGAGATCATTTATTGACATTTGATTATTAAACTAATTTCAGAAATAAATAACAAAGCGCCTTTTGGCACTGCTCCTCGTTGGTGGTTACTTTTGTACACTTCCTTTTTTTTTTTAATTATTACGCGGTATGAATTTAATTGTTTTTAACACGTATTATTTATTGCCGCGAAACTAAAATACGTTTTATTTCTCTCCAATTTTATTTATTCTTTTTTCCAAATATATATATCCATTATCCATACCTCATTAAAATAGGTAGATAGAATTTTTTTTTTCACATCATATTGTAACAAGAGAAAACTTACGTCATCGACAACTATTATCGATTAGGACAAATATATAATCTGAAGAGGTAAGTAAACATTTTATAATATGTTTTCGAGCTCTCGTTTATTATTATACTGATTATTATCACGTTCTCCAACACGTTTGTTGAAACGAACCAAACATTGTGTTAAAATTTTATGCTTTCTTTTTGCACTTTTCGAGCCTCCTTAAATCCCAACAAATTATTATTATAAATAAACACAGAAGAAAGTGGACTACAAAAAACTCGTTCAAGAGTAGTAATATAAACATTTTACAAGATGAGTCTCAAGACAAAAGTTGGACTGTGAAGATCAATGAAGTTGGAGGTGTTGGGATTCAAGTGTTGGAGATAAATATTTTCTCTGGGTTCTTCACTCACTCCACTTTGTGTTGCGTACTCTAATGCCATCTCGTAATCCACCTGAAATCACCAGATGGATTCAGCAAAAAGAAAAGTGATATGATGCAGTTGGAAAAAAATAAAAAGAGTGTGTGATTGATGCGAAAACAAAAAACCTGTTCCACATGCTCAGCAAGCTTTTCTTTCAATGTTTCTTTTGTGATTATACGTTTAGACACTTTCTCAAGCATAGCTGTCTCTTCCTCTCTGTAACGTTTTCTCATTGTTGTATGTTCTTCCGTCATTTGTTTTAGAACTTCGTACACTGCACCCGTTGCATCCGGGATGTATCTGAAACATTCCGTTTTAGTTTAGTTTTTTCAGGTTTGAAGCAAAGACACACGGCTCACTGTGGGAGGAAAGTTTATTTTCTACCTGCTCAAACTGCGTTTTCGCTCTTGTTGTTCGCGGGCTTGTATTCTCTTGACTATTTTGGATTTCAGTTGGATGCAGCATTGTTGAATTGCAGACTTGATGGAAGAAAAAGGTCAAAATTTAGCTTTAACAAGTTGCGGATAAGGTCGAAAAGTCTTAGGTTACCTTGACTGCAGTAGCTATCTCACTGATGTCATCTCCTATGTATTCTTTCCCTGTCCCTTTGAAAGGAATTTTTGTACTCACTATGCTCACAAATACTCCTATTTTATCTTGCGTCTGGTTAATCTTATAGCTATTCCAACTGCAAAGTTTTTCAATACCCATTACTTAAAAACATGGAGAAAGATACCAAATTATATGAGATAGAGCAAGCTTAAGAAGAAGTCTCACTTGATTCTCTTTAAGGCTGTCCTGGTGACAACATCACCTCCTTGTTCAAAAAGGAGAGCAATACGGTTTGCAAAACGGAATATGTTGATCCCCTGTCATTTCAGTTAACACAAATTCCCAAGAAAATTCATAAGTAAAAGATAAATATTGTGAGATCGAGATAGATTATAAAGGAGTAAAGGACTAATGTCAAGAAGATCATTCTTATTTCCTAAGTCGAGAAGCTTGTTTCCATTTTTTTGTTTTTATCTTTCTTCATGGTTCCATAGACGATTACGAGCGACGGATATCATCCTAAATTTTAGTTCAAACTTAAACCCCTGGGAACTCTCTTTTGAATGTGTTTGCAGGCTTTGCTGCGAATGAATACACAAGAATAAACAAAAGGAAGATATGACTTGCCTGTTTCACATCTCTTCCACCCACACTAACACCAGCTTCAACAATGAAAGGATGACCTTCAAAGACCTGAGCACTGAGCATAGTTTCCAGAAAAAAAAAGGCTCAGATTAACGACAAAGAAGGTAAAGCCTGACAGATGAGATTACTATAAGATAACTTTTATAGCACTCCATATTTAAATCACATGCATTTGCAGAAAATTGAGGGTTGCAGTGACAACCTTCCTGAATGTGTTGCCACCATATCTGGATGCAGCTCCTTGATAATCCCTAGACGAAGATTGTATTCTCCTGCCGGGCTAAGACACTATAGGAGAAAAATGCAGTATGATTAGAGTTAACTTTTGCAATAATTCAGATGCTAAAACAAACTAATCTTTTATAAGAGACTCGAGAGAGACATAGATAATAAAGCAGTTCCTAATGAACAGTTAAGAGATATTAGCTGCTTACTTCACCACTTGGGTCGTCGAATTTAGCTTGGCGGAATAACTGATGTATGCGTACCATTTGCTGAGATGTCACAGATTTGACAGCCATGTTAGGGCTGAAATCGGGTCCCATTTCCCCTGAAAGAAAAACAAGCATAATTGTGACTAAATTTGACTCAAGGGAGCACAGGCTCAGTAATATAGTAAGGGTATGGATGATTTTCTTTATACTATAACCGGAAAACTAAAGCAGAAAAAAGGATTCCGGAATCAGCAAACATAATCCTGACATGTGATACAAAATTTCTTTATTGGAAATCAGATAATTTCCATTGCCATGTAAAAGTAGTGCCTGTGTTGCGGATATATATTAGACAACTTCAAACTTATATATAACAAACGAGATCGGTGTCATACTTACCAATTAATCGCGCTGCAAGGTTTTTGTTAATATTCACAAATTCATTCTGAAGAAATTGCAGAAGGGTCTTTTTGGAAGTGTCTGTAATAAGGCGCTTGATAAGCAACAAGTCAACTGATGAAGGATGGTGCTTTGTTTCTATAGGAATTGGGGGCATCACATCAGTTCTTCGAGTAAATTTTATAGTGACATTTTTCCTACATTAAAAAAAAAAATTGAACAACTTAATAATGCTGCAAATAAACAGATATAGCTATGTGACAGAGCAGCAAGAAGACAGAGAGACAGATATCATACTCAGGTGTTTCTGATATAAATCTAAATAGAAACTGCGCATAAGGAGTAATGACAGCCATTTGGCGCATATAGTGCAAGATCTTTGACTGGAAAAGAAAAGATAAAATGTGTTAGACAATTGTGCACGCACAAATATCTAAGGAAATAAGGTACAGCAAAAGGACGATCTAAACCACGTACTCTGTATGTTGTCCAGTTTCCCTCAATTACCACCTGTATTTCGGCCCCATGCCATATCTCTTTGTTGGCCTTCTTTTCGTGTAGATGAATATGAGGAATGTTCCTAAAAAAATTAGACCACTCTTTGACGCTGAGCTAAATGAGAAGTTTCGTAAAAGATTTGAAACAGTCAAAGCAGCCATGGCTATAATCATGAGAATAGTGGAAATTTCAAAGGATTCTTGCCGATTATCATCACATGCACAAACATAATCAGTTTAATAGATATCCGCTTTCAAGAAGCTGTTCATGTATTCAAGGGGTACCTGTGAATATCAATATCCAGTCTGCAGATAGTAACATAGTTTTGGCTCTTCATAGATGAAGAGATCTCTATGGGGAGGCCTGTACTCATTTTGGACCAAATTAAGGCCTGCATTCGAGGAAAAAAATAGAGAAACTAGAAGAGTTAAACAGGTTCTCTAGGAAAAATTTAGATATGAAGGGCAACACATCATATTTGGTGCATACTGTTAACACACCTACACTCTCCATGTATAGAACAAATTTCAGATATTAATTTCAACTCAGCAGCCTCAAAAATTTAGATATGTTACGATTACCCAAAAAAGACCAGCTGCATATCAAAGCCAAAGGTTGAGGTCCTCTAAAGAGAGTCTTGCACAAAATTTATATATACAATATATATTCCTTTTGTACGCTAAGGAACTAGCCATCATCCTCTTTTGGTCATAGACTGTTGAAGCTTACACATTCGTATTAACTAAACCACTTCAGCATCTTATGCAGTTTAATCTCAGATATCAAACATGCCATATCAGAATCAAAAGAAGCAAAGGAAACAAACGAGAGCCTGCTGAGATTTAAAATTTGAGAAGAGACAAGTACCATCTTTGCACCCAAACCAAACTTTCCACGTGTTTGCTTCAGTCCATACTTTGTACCAGACAAAACTGTAAGAAGAAACAATATTTGAATCTAGCCTCGAGATAAAAGCTTACTATAGTAGGTTGATATGCCAGACTAAATTAATAGAAGAAGTGAGGGTGGCCATTAGCTTTTTACCTCTCCCAAACATATTTGGGATGTCATCGTGTGGCATCCCCTTACCATTATCCTACATTATGATCAACTCAAGTCATATCTCAAAAAATGCATAAGAACATATTTAGGATCTGCAGGTATATATATGTATATTTAATATTACAGATGTGTATGGCTGTCACTAACCCTTGAAACTGATATTGCACACAGAAATTTCTGGTAAATAAAAACAAAAATTATTCAAATACTCACCTTACATGTGACCTTGTAATATGATGCTTCCCCACGGGCCTTTAAAACCTTAGAGACTCCCGGCTCTTTGTTTTTCTTTCCCGATGCCAAATTTTTGGCTTGTATCTCACTGGCACGAGCTTCCTTTACCAACCTTTTCTACATAGCAGGAAACAACTACAAGAATTAGAATTGTTAAGAACCCAGAAGATTGCAGAACACTGAAACTTCTTGAACATTAAAAAAAAAAACTGCTTAAAAGCACAAGGATTTAACCAGACAGGCTGAAGTAATAAGAAGATGAGAGCAATAAACGCAGAGTTCACGTACCTCACGGGCCTTCTCTGTCTCATAGTCATCATACAGCCTTGTGTCAACACGTTCCCGATCGATAAGACCAATCATGGAATTAAACTTAGATTTTCCAATCTCTTCGCTTCAAAAACAAAACAAGACAGTCAATCTACAGATGAGAAGAAAGCTGGTCAAGATGAAACAACAACATTTGGCTTCACGAATCATTTCGCTGAAAGTAATTGTCTTTAAGCCAAACTAATGGAACGCACATAGTCACTTCAACTTCAGGGAGCTCTGAAATCGACTCAGCAGAATCAAGAGCATTTTCAACAAGCTCTCTCACTGTAGTATAAAGCGACTTCCCTGGCTGAAATCAACAATTCAAGACTTCATTATCAAACAACTCAAACTTCGTGAGAAAGGTCCATCGTTATACTTGAACCAACAAACCGGGACTCACATTATCAAATCCAGCAATGTTTTTGTTCTCCGCGAAAAACTCAGCTGGAGATTCTGCAAATTCACGAATTGAAAAAGTATCGATTCAGCTCAAATTTTCACCGGGAACACGAAATTACACTCGAAAAATTGCAGATAACATATAATATAGCATTACTTTGCTTGAGAGTGCTGCTCTCTTTACTGTTCTTAGGGTTCTTCGAGCTGCTCTTCTTCGTTTCAGCTGGACGATCATCGCCCGCCATGAATACAAAAACAAAAATTGCAGAAACTGAATAAGATAACAAAAATCTAATCAATCGCTAAATCTTTCAGTTCCTACTAAATTCAAAGCAGGATCTAGGGTTTATATGAAGGAGGGAAGTTATGGAAGTCGATTAGAGTCAGAGAGAGATTTTGTTGTAGGGGTATATCGGTCATTTTTCGTAAAGTGATTCCAATTAAATGTGCGTCTGGACAAGCAAACGGTCAGCGTTTGCGACTTGGACAAGCAAGCGGTTGCGAACTTACGATAAATTGACGTCTGCGGTTGAGTAAACCCAGCAACTGTAATTTGTTTGGATCAAATACAAGAAGAAAAGAAAAAAAAAAGGATCTTACAGAGAGAGAGATCGACGAGAAACGAAAATGGCGAATCCTTCTCCTCCTGCAATTGCTATTCTCGGAGCTGGAATCTTCGTCAAAACTCAATACATTCCTCGGTTGGCTGAGATCTCCGATCTCGTCGTGTTGAAAGCGATTTGGAGCCGTACTGAGGTAACACATTCATTCTCCTTTGCCATTTTGAAAGAGTGAAGTTACCGTTCGATCACTTTTGCTTGATTTGGGAGATGTTTAATTTGAATGTTGAGATGATCAACGAGAAATCTTAACTAAACGCCATTATGCTTGCTTCCGTCTAATATCGCCGCTGATCGAATCGCGAGGATAACTTTGGCGATTTCGAATTTTGTTATTGGTTTGAAGGAATCTGCAAAAGGAGCCGTGGAGGTAGCACGAAAGCATTTTCCTGAAGTGAAGTACAGATGGGGAGATGAGGGTCTGAATGAGATCATTCAAGACAATTCAATAGTTGGTGTTGCTGTAGTTGTAGCTGGACAAAACCAGGTTTCTTATAATCCTAGTCTCGCGTACAAATCTAGTTACAATACTCACGAATGCATAGGATTTTTATTACTAAGTACTAACACAAGCTTGAGTGAATTTGACAATATCTTATGCTTCAGGTAGAAATGTCATTGAAGATGCTCAAGGCTGGAAAGCACGTCCTTCAAGGTGACTTGTCCACTTCATTAAATCCTAAAAGAGCCTTTGATTGCTCAAAATGTGAATGAAATTTTGGAAGCGTTCGCTAATATGACTGTCTTGATTTTGGCTTCGCCTTACCATTGCTAAACAAGAGCATTGTTGTTGCTACTTGGAGATGTGTCCCAGCTTAAAACACTAAAGATTTTTCTTGTTTCTTGATATGTATGTTGCTGTTCTGGATCGTGAAGAGAAGCCAGCTGCTGCTTGTAAGTTGATCACAGCTCTTGTTTATACCAGCTTATCGTGTTTTTTTTAGTTCCATCCATCCTTGTTAAATGAGAAATGTGTAGGATTACTCTGGCTCAGAGTCATTTTCTCTTGTTGAGCATGGCTCCTTTAACGTAAAACTTAAAGACTTCCTGGTTATTCCTCTCTGAAGTTTTCCTTTTGCTTCAAAACGTTTTTTGTTGCAGCAATCAGTGAGATAAAAACTGCAATGTCAAGCTACAGAGATATTTCTGCTGGTTCCCCAAGCCGTCCAATCTGGGCTGTGGCTGAAAATTATCGTTTTGAGCCAGCTTTTGTTGAGGTAAATGTTACTTAGTGTGTCTTCTTGGCACTTCCGCTTGAGCAAGTGACATTGTGCTTGAAATATCTCATGATTGCTTTCGGCAGTTGAAGAAACTGATAGCAGAAACTGGGGATATGATGAACGTCCAACTTATTATTGAGGGGTCAATGAACAGTTCGAATCCTTATTTCTCAAGCTCCTGGAGGCGAAATTTGGGCGTACGTAATGCATCCTGTTTCATCACATTCTTATTTTGTTTGCATCTTCTTAGCACGCTGCTTGCTTAGACTGTAACCTAAGAATCATATGGCTCCAAATGCTATCATCCTGCTACAATCATTTTGCTTTACACTGAGAGATATTTCCATCACCCATATATATCTTGAAGAAACTGTGTTCTCTGTTAATATTTTCCGTAAGCTCTTCATTTGCAGGGTGGTTTCATCTTGGATATGGGTGTGCATTACATTGCAGGGTTAAGAATGGTACGATATAACTAAATTAAGTAATAAGCTTCTTCGATATCCCGCTGTTGGATCCCAAATATGATGTATTTGGTTTGTCATGAACAGCTTGTTGGATGTGAGGTAACATCAGTATCAGCCACCACTTCACATGTGGATAAGACTTTACCTGCACCAGACAATATAACATCAAACTTGTAAGTGTATATACATCATCAATCCCTGTTTCTTAGCACACTAATTTCACATGAAAGCTCTAATCCAGGACGTTTCTTTGCTCCATAGTCAGCTCGAGAACGGATGCTCTGGAGTTTTTGTTATGGTTGTGTCTTCAAGGTCTCCCAAGGCATGTATTAAGACTTAGACGTTCTGCTTTTGACACCGCTTTACCCTAAGAACTATAGTTTTTCTCACAGAAATCCTATGCTTTAGATATTATGGAGAATCGTAGGACTAAAAGGCACTGTTCAACTTGAGCGTGGAGTCCAAGATGGCCGACATGGTTACATGGTTTGTATATTTTAACATGTGACCAACTGAAATATCCATATTTTGCTTGAAACTACTCAACTCAAATGGCTATGATCTTCTGAGCTTTTCAGGCCACGATTTACGGGGATGGAGGGACCTCGAGGACCATCTTTTACCCGTTCAGCGGTGTGACTGAAGAGCTAAAGGCGTTCTTCAGTGACATTTCAGAGACTTCAAAGGTAATCCTGGAATCTTAGCATCGGAATGCAGAAACTCAAAACATGATGGATATTCTATTATCTAAACTCTCATGATGTGTCTTGATGCAGAAGGAGCAAGAGCCTCGTCTATCATACGTGGAAGGTGCTCGTGACGTTGCTGTTCTTGAGGCAATGCTTGAATCTGGTTCAAGAAACGGAGCTGTGGTTCCTGTCGCCAAATTCTAGCACCAACGAACCAGTCCGGAGTTCAATTTTATAACGAAACACACATATATATATATATTCATCTGTAAAAGTTGATGATATAAGCATCTAAGAGCGTCCACATCAGATTTTAAACACCAATTTAGATGTGCCAAATCAGTATTTTAATTAAATCTTAAATAATATCAAAAATTCCAAAAAATTGTGTTTATTAAATTTAGGGGTGGACATTTTAACCGAGCCAAACCAAACTCAAACCGAGCCACACCAAACTAGAGTTAATATCCAACCATTTGGTTGTTTTCTCAACCCGAACCGATAAACCAATATGTTTTTGTTAATTAATTATTATTAACTAATTAACAAAAATGAAATTAACAGATAAGAAGTTGATATGGATGCAAGAAAAAAAATAGAAATGTAAATAAATATCAAAAGAGCTAAATCAACAAAAGAAAAAAATTATTTAAAAAGAAATTAATTTGAAATATATGCTAACTCTATTGCCTCCTAGAGTCCCGACTACCGCTTCTGACTACATAAACTTAATCTTGTAAATTTTAGAAAGAGACATAACACATACTTCCGAAGAGGCTTCCAATTTAGTATATATTTTGTTCTTTTTTGCTTCTCTTATCTGGTAGCTTCATTTTGTTGTTGCTCGAATATTTTTCTCTCATCCTAAATAGATCGTTCTAAAATTGGAAAACTTGGGCATTTGAAATTTTTACAAATGCGCAAAGTGTTTTGCATAACCAAATATATCCAATTTGTCTCTAATTTCACTATGGAGTCGGTAGTTTTGATCAAACGTATGAGTTTTTATGGAAGAAAAAAATTACAAAAATGATCACTTCGTATTTAGTTTTGTTGTAGACTATGTTCTCGAATTTTTTTAGATTTTTACTTTTTAAGAGTAAGATTGAGATTTTGTCAAAATGAGTTATGTGCAAAATATAATATTATCTTATATATGTGTAATTGACTATGAACAAAATAACGTAGAATCAATCTTTATCTTCTAATCTTAAATATGTTGATTGATTTTTTAATTGCAGTTTTGCAGAAAAGAAAAGGCACACAAGTTCTTCTCCAGATGGTTCTCAATGCCTCATGAGTTGCTTCTCCATAATGAATCTATCAAACATGAGAAAAAACTATCGTCCAATGTAAAAGTCCAAAGCATGTATCAATATTTTGTTTGTAGTATGAACTTGTAGTTAATATTCATGACGAGAAAGTGTTTGTCATTGAAATTTGTTGGTTTGTGTAAGGAGTTATTAATTATGAGAGCTTTGGAGTTTCTAACTTGGGTAATAAAATGTAGAAATGTAAATCACATGCTTGAAATTGATTTTGAAATAAAAATATGTCTAAAACGTCATGCTCAAAACTTGCACGAATGAATAGTGATACTAAAAACGTATACTAATACGATCCGCGCATAATCATTAATGTTTAAAATTTTGTTATATTTTTATGATATAAATAAAAAGTCCATATTTCATATTTTGTCTAAGGTCGTCGATATTATTAAGACGGGTCTGGCTTCAGCTTCACCAGTGCCCGTTTCAGCTTCACCAGCGCCCGCTTCAGCTTCACCAGCTCCCGTTTCAGCTCCACCACCAGCTTCACCACCAACATCTCCAGTTGGATTAACAAGGATGGTAAAACCTTGAGCTGGCGGAATGTGAATGCTAAACTCTCCACCAGGTAGAAAATTTAGAGCAAAACCACTTGCTGGTGGAGGTGGAGGAACAACTCCATTAAAGATAAAATTAACCTCCATAGAAGGGAAGATGGATTAGAGAAATTTAGGAGTCCGAACCGATACCGGATGTAACTGAAGACAATATCCAATTGGGTATTTTAGATGATCCGAAACCGACTTGAACGTTTGGTTCAGTTCGAATCTCCAAATTACTCGATCGGTTAACCGAAATTAAATCCATAGACAAATGCCAGGTGTTGTCATATTGGTAGTCTTAGTTAATAATTGTTCCAAAAAATACTCAACTAAACCCTGATTTTAATTAGGTAATTGTTCCCAAAACTCGAACTGAAATTAAATGGAACCTTATTTCTAAAAAACGAAAAATCGAAAACATGAACCGAAATAAAATTTGATCCCTAGTGTGATTTAATTTCTAAAACCCGAAAAATCTGAAACCTTAAAAACCCGAACTGAACCTATTGTAGAAGTCGAAACTCGCACAATTGAATTTGGTTAAACTTTTGAGGGAACAAAAGATTTTAATAACAAAACACGAAAACTAACTAAATTGACCCCGCGCATTGAGGTAATAGCATATTGCGTTCTAATTTGTTTTGCTTTATTTTTTGTAATTTTTTGTGTATTTTTTTTGTTTAATTTCATATCCACTAAAATTTAATTTAATAATATTTGACATTTTTAATCTTTTTATAAACTATAATACATATTTTAAAATGTTTTTGTCTACAACAATAAACTTTGAATAAATTATGGATCCGGTTGTTGAAATATGATGGTAAAAAGGTTTTATAGTGGTAAAATATGATAATACAAAACGTAATGTTGATTTCAAAATTAATATAATCGGTGACACTATAATGACTAATCGTATTATGTAATAGTCATTTTTAATATTTTTAATTAAATTATCAACAATATACATATATAGCAAATAAGATGTGCTTAACTTTTAGATCACAACTTTTTCTAAACATAAAATTAGAGGTGTCAAATTGGTTGATCCAAACCAAACCAATCCATTAACTCATTAACTCATTACTAAATGAGTTATGGTTTTATCCAACTCATTAAGCAAATGGTTTGGATCAAACCATTAACTTATTATGTTAATGAGTTAATGGTTTTAATGAGTTTACCCATTAAATATTGAATTCAACTTTTTTTTTTCTTCCCTTAAGAAAGAATTCAATAAAAAAAAAACTTTTAAGTTGACACTAGAGTTGACTTTTCATTCCCGTCAAAATTGGATAAACTTATGAGATTGATTCTCTAACAAAAACGAGATTTTATATTTTTGGCAGAAAATAATATTTTATGTTTTTTCTGGAAAAACAATATTTAATGTTTTGGCAATAAAACAAAATTTAACGTATTTGGCGGGGAAACACAATTTCACTATTTGGCGAGAAAACCGGATTTTATGTTTTTGGCGGGAAAACCGAATTTTACGTCTTTGGCGAGGAAACGAGATTTTACGTTTTAGGCGGGAAAATGAAATTTTACGTTTTTGGCGGGAAAACAGAATTTTCCGTTTTTGGCGGGAAAACAAAATTTTACGTTTTTGGCGGAAAAACGGAATTTTACGTTTTTGGCGGGAAAACGAGATTTTATGTTTTTTGGCGGGAAAACGAGATTTTACGTTTTTGGCGGGAAAATGAAATTTTACGTTTTTGGCGGAAAAACCGAATTTTACGTCTTTGGCGAGAAAACGAGATTTTACGATTTAGGCGGGAAAATGAAATTTTACGTTTTTGGGGGAGAACAGAATTTTCTGTTTTTGGCGGGAAAACATAATTTTACGTTTTTGGCGGGAAAACGGAATTTTACGTTTTTGGCGGGAAAACGAGATTTTATGTTTTTGGCGGGAAAACGAGATTTCACGTTTTTGGCGGGAAAACGAGATTTTACGTTTTGGCGGGAAAATGAGATTTTACGTTTTTGGTGTGAGAGAGCTTCGTGAGAGTGAAAGAGAGATGTTATTGGTTTGGTTATGGATAAACCATTAACCCATATTAACTCAACTCATTAAAACCAATAACCATTAAAACCAATAACCATTTAAACCAATAACCCATTATGATCCAAATTTCCAACTCATTGAATTAATGGATTGGTTTGGTTTGGATCAACTCATTACATTTAAACCATTATGACACCCCTACATAAAATGTTTAAATCTCGCTAACGAGATCTTGGCCTCCATCCATAACAATGACATTGCAATCACAATCCTCTACTCGTCGGTTATGACTGATTAATTCTTTTGATAAGATGTCAACTTTGAGCTACAATCCCAACTTACTTTTACAATGCCTTATGCATACTGCTTCTGTGAATCCTTATAACTTATAAACACATTTGATAAAATGGATAATTCTCAACCTCTATTGGATCACAAAGTAGAATTGCATTTCCTCTCAAGATATGCTACAAAGAAAATATGACTACTTACTTTCGTATTTTCTTTTATTATTCAGTTTTTCTTTAGTATCTAATATACTGCTTATTCAAAGATTATAAAACTTTCAAATTGTCAAGTTTTTCTTATATGCTTCCAAAAAAAAAAAAAATGCAACCATTAGTATATTATCGTGTTTTCATCCATTTATATGTAGAAGAAAATAAATAAAACAATTATAGATTTGATGTTTGTTTGATTGGAATAAATTTGTAGAATGTTGGTGATATCCTTCAGCAAATGTTAGCTATATGTAGAAGATTTAACCCTGGTCTCAATCTGATTCTCTTCTCTGTTTTATGATTTACAGAGTATTCACTTTGTTGCTTGTTGATTTTGCAGATAAGAAGAGATTAAAAAAATAACAAGACACACGGATAACAAGTTCCCAAAATCAAGGTGACCAATGTACGTCTTGGTGAGCAATCCCACACACAAGGCTTTCACTAGTGGTGTAAAACAGAGTACAAGTTACAACAGAAATTCTATAGAGAAGAGCTTACACCTAAGAAATAAGAAGATAGCTAAGGAAGAAGATGAATCCTTCTATCTATCTATTCTCGCTCTCTCTCTAATCCATAAACCTCTCACTTGTTTCTCCTACCTTCTAGAGCCTTCCTAATGCTCGTTTTATACCTGTTGCAGATCCAGCTCATCTCCTGGTCACACCTTTTTCCTTCATGTGTAACAAAACGGCATTAGTCATAAGCGTATAGCTTATTTGGACTTCAACATGGGCTGCTGAACTTACTTGGGCCTCATCAGAATAATCATGGCCCATCACACACCCAAAACCCACATGTCCTAATTAGAATCGTACCTCACAATCTCCACCTCGATTCTCTTAGGACAAAACAAGAAAACCTTATCCTGATTTCCTCCTTGTTCCGACATCTGCTCCGTCGAAACCCTTTGCTCATTCCGAGCTAAAATTCAGTCTCTGATTACTCTCAGAAGACTCCTCCCATCTTCAAATTTCTGAACAGGAACCGACTTAGTGAGAACATCCGCCGGATTCACTTTAGTGTCGATCTTCGTTACACCCGCGAAAAAAGCGTGCTCTTTTACCTCTGCCGCGCCACGGTAGCAATCTGACCTCCTAGTCGGATCCTTCACCAGCAACCGCCTGATAAGATCGGTTAGGTCGTCAGGTTTTCCGGCGAACTCGGGTTCCTTCACCAACACGTTTCGAAAAGTCTCCTTCTTGCTCTTCCCCTTGAACGGCGTCTCTCCGTACATCATCTCATAGGTCAAAAGCGGTGATGTCTCCATTTGAGTGTGAGAGAGAGAGAGAGACTAGTGGGTCTGAATTTTGCCTTGTTGTCTCCTCTTTCCTCTATTTATAAATGTAGTGTTCTCTCGCCATCGTTGCCTTGATCATATCTGTAAATTATTTGTCTCTTTTTTTCGTTTTTTGCTTTGATGCAAATTTATTTAAAATAGATAATTATTTCCCCCCTATTCTGGCTATCGATTGCGGAAGATATATGCATGCACACGTAGAAGTTTATTTCTTTAATAGATCATACAGACACCATAACTAAATGGTTAATAAAATATATACACGGCCATTAAGACATAATTTTAATACTCTCTTCATCGTCAAATCGGTCTCTTCATCGAGAGGATGGTAGGCAGGGTCCTCATCAACTAATTAAACCCTAATTAAATTATCTGTAATTAAACCTGCATTAGTTTTACGTATGACAGAATTTGAAGTAAGGAAACGGTGCAACCGATCAAAATCACTTAATTATATGTTTCATCTTAATTTCAACTATCATCGAAGAAAAATATTCAAGACAAATCGCCAATCACCTTCCGGGTAGCGACTTGTCATAATTCAAGAAATGGGTTTTCAAGCCACTTATATAGCCCTAAGAAAATTCTAAGCATGAGGACAAATTATATTCTAGTTTTAAACATCTTCAATCATCAACCAAACATCCTAAAACTACCAAACCCTTAACCCACGAAATGACTACTTACACATATAGCAAAATAACAGAAATAAATCATAGAAAAGATATATGATCAAATAGAATAGACCTAAATGCAATGTGAACACAATAAAAACATGATGAAACACAAGGAAACAAAGGAAAATGTGGGACTCAAAGGTGATGAAATACACAAATATCACATATGATCGAGAAACGATGGAAAAAAAACAAAAAGAGCAAAGATACTCACACCGTTTGTAACGAATCGAACCATCGCCATGCAAAGAATTCATACATCTCGAAAATCATCATCATTACAAAATTACCGATTGATTACTCCGTCAGAATCCTTTTGGATTCCATACTAAAATAGAAACCTAATTAAATGAGTCACAGAAACTCAAGACACCAAATGAGTCTCAGGGTTAAGAATGGTACGATATAACTAAATTAAGTAATAAGCTTCTTCGATATCCCGCTGTTGGATCCCAAATATGATGTATTGGTTTGTCATGAACAGCTTGTTGGATGTGAGGTAACATCAGTATCAGCCACCACTTCCCATGTGGATAAGACTTTACCTGCACCAGACAATATAACATCAAACTTGTAAGTGTATATACATCATCAATCCCTGTTTCTTAGCACACTAATTTCACATGAAAGCTCTAATCCAGGACGTTTCTTTGCTCCATAGTCAGCTCGAGAACGGATGCTCTGGAGTTTTTGTTATGGTTGTCTTCAAGGTCTCCCAAGGCATGTATTAAGACTTAGACGTTGTGCTTTTGACACCGCTTTACCCTAAGAACTATAGTTTTTCTCACAGAAATCCTATGCTTTAGATATTATGGAGAATCGTAGGACTAAAAGGCACTGTTCAACTTGAGCGTGGAGTCCAAGATGGCCGACATGGTTACATGGTTTGTATATTTTAACATGTGACCAACTGAAATATCCATATTTTGCTTGAAACTACTCAACTCAAATGGCTATGATCTTCTGAGCTTTTCAGGCCACGATTTACGGGGATGGAGGGACCTCGAGGACCATCTTTTACCCGTTCAGCGGTGTGACTGAAGAGCTAAAGGCGTTCTTCAGTGACATTTCAGAGACATCAAAGGTAATCCTGGAATCTTAGCATCGGAATGCAGAAACTCAAAACATCATGGATATTCTATTATCTAAACTCTCATGATGTGTCTTGATGCAGAAGGAGCAAGAGCCTCGTCTATCATACGTGGAAGGTGCTCGTGACGTTGCTGTTCTTGAGGCAATGCTTGAATCTGGTTCAAGAAACGGAGCTGTGTTTACTGTCGCCAAATTCTAGCTTTGAAGCTTTAAGAAGTATAATCTAGACGTCAAGAGACCACCAGGGCTTTGTTGGAATAAAAAATTCAAACTCTAATAAGTATTTATTTTGTAGCCAATCCTTTATTATCCTGAGCTTATGCATTCTGGGTTTTTTGTTCTAAAGCTTATAATAATTACAATAAGAATTTCAAACAGATTAAAAGCCTATCACTCATCATCTATGTTAAGGCATCAAAAGCACATGAATCAATTAGAAACCAAAAAACAAAACAAAAGAAACACTCCATAGATAGGCTAAGTTGGATTCAGCTCACAGCATGTGATCAAATCCTCCACCTTGATGCGTTGGAACTCGACTAGCTCCAACATTGTGAACCAACTGTTGCAGCCACCTCCTTGCAATTTGATCCTCCTGAAAAATAAATATACCCCAAGTTTTCATCTAAACCATCTCTTACACAACAAGTACAAAATCCGAGTCAAGATATGGCTATGACTTACGTGAAGACAGTTGCTAAAGGTTCCATCTCGTAGCGAGCCAGGGAGACAGCTTCCGAGTGCAGCACAAGCCCTAAGCAACACATAAGATACAAAGCTCAAGCATGAAAAAGCCAGGCACATGAGGAAATATGTGATATCATCTCTATGGAAGTTTGTTTTGAGCTAAACCAACCTTGGGTTGTCTGATAAACGGAGATAACAACGAATGATATGCTTCAAAAGGCGTGGAGAAGGCTGCTCCACAAGTGACTGTACCATATTGCCCAACACTCGACCAACAGCAAAAAAACGCTCTGCTGTTGTGCAGATGTAATCCATCCCCACATCATCCAACAAGATCTTTTGAACTATGAATGTGGCAACCTGTCATTATCACAGCATGTGGATTCGTAAACAAGGTGTTGATGCACATGTTCCACTGTAGACACCATTTAACTGGTGCAGGACGGGTTCAATCAACTTTGCAAACCCAGACTCGGAAATATAAGTAACTCATGCTGACAGATTCGTCATCTGAGATGGTTAAAGTTGAGAACAAGTTTTGGCTACGGCATTCATACAGTTAAGAGAAACAGTAACAAAAAGAACTGAGACTTGTTTCTTTAGAGGGTTTCAGAAATTAGGATTTGAATTATCATTATTAACGATTTGAAATGCCAAAAGTCGAGCACGGTAAAACAGCAAACAAATATACATCTAAGATGAGTTTTAAGATTGTCAAATAACAGAGACAGTATCGGATGAAACTTTGCAGAGATGTTACGGTAAGTTGAAAGGCTTACTGTTTTTGACAGCTCACTCCCCATCTCCATTGTGCGGAGGCACAGAGGAATAATTTCAGTTGAAAGAAGGAAGCTGATGACCTCTGTATCATCAACCTGGATAACAAAGTGAAAAAAGGATGCCAATGACCGACCTTTCGTATATCTTACACTAACTATCAATAAGGAATATAAATCCTGCACCCTCTCGTTTACACGATATTTATCATTCACTTTCAGCATAAAATTGGGTTGGACAGCTCAAAGAAAGCGATTCAAGTTACAACAAAGGGGCCAGATAGTTTACCTTCACAAGTGCCCCAATGACACCTAAGCTAGTAAGCCTCAGGTATTCAAAAGGTCTTGACTTACTTGTCGTATTAAGGAAGGGATAAAGGTACAATGGGATGTGAGCTGTGCATAAGAATGACGAAGTTGTAACAGCGAATTCATCAGTTATAGTACTTGATAAGATCAATTGGAACCATACTAGAGATAGACAAGAAACATATAAGCATTGAACAGGCAAGAGAATACGATAGAAATCCTAATTAAGCTAGCCTGATGAAAAGAACAAGAACATTACCCTTGAGAAATAACATTCTCGTGTCGGAATGAGATGCTACGCACTGCAGAGTAAGACAGCGAGACAGAAGAGTATCAGGAATTTGATGGATTCGGAAAATACATGAACATGAGAAGTCAAGCATCCTAAACAAGAAATGGAAATCTCCATGAGAGCAGAATCATCTACCTGAAGAAGGGCGAGTGAGTTGCAAACACGGTTCGACTGAGCAGGAGTCAGATTTGGAGGTGCAAGAACAGAGTAGATTGATACTATTTCCTGCAAGCAAATAAGATGAAACCAGTCAGATCATACAACACTAACACTGAATAAATACCATTTGCTTAGTAATCCGCAGACTTGTCAATTTAGAAGGAAGAAGTAATTAAGAAATCAAACAAATGCACATTTAAGTCATACCTGCAACAAGGCAGCAATGGTACCAAAAGAGTTCCACAAGAGAGGCGCCAAATCCTGAAACAGTTCTCTTTTCTGCAAAAGAACAACAAGTGGGGAACACAAAATTTACTCGATTTCGCCCTTTTCAGTTTTCATTTCATCGCCAAACTCAATATACTGAGATAGTCTAAAGCATGCAAAAACACAAAAACAAAAATCACATAATCGATTCGCCCTTCTCAGTTTCATTTCATAAGAAAAGTCCCCAATTTTGAGCTAATTTTCACTTGGCAAAATCGGTAGAACCCTAGATTTCGTTCACGAATCGGAGAAAAAAATGACAGCCCAGACGGGAGAAATAACGAAGAAGACATGTGAGATTAATTAGAATAACCTTGGAGAGCTCGAGGAGAGCATTCTCTCTGAGTTCAGGATTGCTGAGATCGAGCACCAACTGCTCCGCGGAGGCCAAATTTCGATCTTTGTTCGCCGGAGCTCCGGTAGAAGCTTGGGCCGACGTGCTTGGACCACCGAAAGGTGTGCCCATGGAGAGAGATGAAGGTAGATTCGCCATTGTTCCAGAATCCAAAACTTGTTTTCGCTTTTCTCGTAGGTTTACTTACTTTCTTCCTTTCTAGAGTTTGAAGAAGTTCGGATTCTCACTTCTCTTCTGTATCTATTTTTGGAAATGGCAATTACGCCCTTTCTTCTTCCTTTTTTCCTTTTTTTGTTTCTTCCTTTTTTTACGGCCTTTTCTTCCTTGATTTACTGTAAATATAACAAAATTTGAGATCAAGATTTCCATTTTCATAATTTTATACCTCGTATAATCAATAATGCTATATACAATGACTTTGTATCATCTTTCAATTAATAAGCGATTAGATGTTAAAAAAAAAATTAAAAAATTAGAGAATTTTTTTTTTTGAAACAAATTAGAGACGTTATAACTTTTTTGTTTAACATTTGTTTATTATACTCCCTATATTTTAAATTAATATTGTATATGTTTCAGAAAAACAAATTGTTTCAAAAAGATTAATTTTTTAAGTTTTTTTATTCGTTAATGATGATGATTGTAAACTTCAAAAAAAATTGAATTTATTGAATTACTATTGGTTTAGAGTTATATAAAAAAATGTAATTAAAAATAATAATACAGTTATAGTCAAATTTTAATTTGTTTTATTAATATGTGTGAAAAAATTAAAATATCTATTAATTAAAAACAGAGGGAGTTTTGATTTGGAAAAATTATATTATACAAAAGATCTCATAGATCTTATTATATAAAGTTGGATCTCTCAACGTGAGTGACACATAGGATAATTTTCACGAGATCGTGACATTTGTCACGGTTAATTAAGATATTGACATGTGTCAATTTAATTATAAAAGTAAAAATCAATTAAAGTAAATATTAAAAAGGTTTTACTAAAAAATAATAATTTAAAACGAAAAATAAAAAACAAGAATAACTAAGGAAAACTTTATAATAAAGGAAAGTGACAAAAGAAAACTTAAAAGTTTATAATCTATAACCACGACCAAACTTTAAAAAAAAAAATTACAAATATACTTTCAACTTAAAAAGAAAATTATTAATATACGAAAAAGAATTGAAAAAATATCAAATAAAAAAATATAAAAGAAAAAAGAATTGTGTTTTATATAATGGAAACTAATAACAATGAAAAGGTAATGTAAGAGAAAAAATAAAAACTACCAAATAAAAATTGTTAAATATAAAAAAATATATACGATTCATAATATATAAAATTAGAAGAAGAAAATTTTGTTATCGTGTGTTTGGTATTTCTGGAACCCTCTCATTCATTTAAAATAATTGTTTATCAAATTTATTGGTAATATGAATCAATTTAAAAAAATTTAAAATATGAATTACTAAACGAATTCATGAATAACTAAACGGAATTTTAATTTAGAATCTAACTATACGAGTCATAATTAAGCATATTGTCAATTTTAGAATCTAAATCTTTTATTTTTTATTTGCATATCACGCGGGACCTAATCTAGTAAATTATAAAAATCAATGATATTTCTCGCATCGATAATTTTTTGAAAACGTATTTTTTAATGATATACTATATTTTAATCCGCGCGTTGGTTATACTAAGAAATTGATATTAGTTTCGATCCAATGTTTTCCATGCTGTTATGTTTCCTAGTTCTTACACTGGATGATTGTTCAACTACAAAGAAAGTGACTCCAAGTACAACAACAACAACAAAATCTAGGAACTAAATTTGCTACAAAATATGTTTTCAAGTATTTGAGAGCAAAGAGCAAAACATCATATGCCTTCAAACACGTTCACTACACATAGCTGGTCTAAGGGTTTGAGGACACTCTTAATTTGCTTTTACTATTGGAGTCTCTTCCCAGTTTTGTTGTCTATTGTGTCTCCTTGTGCACGAAACAGATTTTTGGGTCCGTAAATCAATAGACTAAAGAAAGGGGGCAAAATCAATTTCATCAATTTATTATGGTATCAGAACTTTCGATTTTAATCATAGTGAGTTATGATTTTCTATCGATTTCATCTTCTTTCTTTGACCTTGTTTCCTTCGATTTTTCTTCGTTGAAAAATTCTTAGTATTTTATGCTTTCTTTTAAAACTTTTGTTTTGATGGATGAAAAAAAAACATACAAAAAAAAAAGAAAACGTCTTCACGACTTCGTCTTCTTTAAACGAAAAGTCAAGGTCCATCTATGATTTCTGCCAGATTTCTGCCACCGTCACTTCGATTCACCATAGACCGCTTCTCTGCATTCACCACCGACCGTTCGATGCATTAACTTCCACCAGAGATTGACCGAAATAGCTCGTTCTCTCTCCGCTACTTCTCGATGTTCACCGTCACGTCCTCGTCCGCATCTCATATTCAAGGCTTCGCCGCCTTACAGTCTCCCGATCTCTTGTTATTGTCGTAGCTTCAATTCAAGCCACCGTTGATTAAGAGGACTACGTCAATTTTATGATTGATCTCTCCTAAAAATTTACTATGAGATTTGATGACTTGTAAGAGTCGATTGATGGCCACAATGTGGTTATGGATTATGAACATGAACCGATTAATAGGTTCGTTCAACTGTTGGTGATGATGATGTTTTTCTCGCCCTTGGGAATTTGATATCTCCTTTTGATTTGACTTCTCGCCTTTGCGAGTTGTTTTTCGATTTCACAATCGTGAGTTGCTACCTGATTTCGTAATCGCAAACTACTTCTTGATCTCGCAATCCCGAGATACTACGGCGTTCATAATGGACTTTCCATCGAACCAACTTAACCCTACGACTGGATATAAACGTCGTTGATGACCCAACAGATGGGTGTTGTAGCCGATTTGACCCGACGACCGGGTATAACGCCGATACTTTGAAAACATGTCCAATCTCATACGTGTTATCACATGTGAGCTTGTAGGAGGGTATTGGGAGATCGATCCAAATCGAACGATAGAGATTATGGAAATCACCAAGAAAGATCTAGAAGATTCATATATACACAAATATTTTAGTTAGAAAATTTACTTTTTATCTCTAAATATATTATATACATATATATTTATCTTAATTTAGGAAATCTAGATTACCTTCTACCGCTATATAAGTCGATGTATTATGTAACTTTATTCTTATAAAAGTATAAAAATAATATTTCCTAAACACATTTATATTCTTACTCTCATCAATTTATTAGAGTGATACATGTCTTGATAGTGTGTGTGTACGAGTAGTCTTGGCCTATTGATCATCTTGTGTCCACTCGTAACAATACTCTTGTACCTTTTATCTTCATAATTAACTGATCAATTTTTTTTCTTACGATCTTATCTTGGAATATGATATTTGTCTTCGAAAAGTATTTTTCAGATTTGCTACCGCATATAAAAGTTTCTGTGGAAATTATAATTTCAATATTTTATATAGTGAAAACTTACATGTTAGAAAAAAAAAATATTTTTACCCTTATTCATATCATTAATTCAAGAGATATTTACATATAATATTGTCACTTTATCAAATCATATTTTTCTGTTCTAACATTTTTCAAAATCTGAAAAAATAAGTAATATTTTCCCTGTTAAAAAAATGATTTTGTCCATACTTGTTATTGGTATGTGTACTGTACATTATTGATACATGCAGTACTGTACAAAGGTACGATTGGAAAGTCGACACGTATACAGTACATAAAATATTACTTATTTTATAAATTTTGTAAAATACTAAAACATAAACTATGTTTTGATAAAATGACTACTTATACAAGAATCGTTTCATCCAATTTTGCAGCCATGGTTTAACACTTTAAACAATAGTGAGTATACCAAAAACGGTGGTTTATTCGAAAAGAGAAGAGAGGTTACTATACTTAAAAAGCCAAAGATATCTTCTTCTTTCTTTTTTTTCAACCGGCCAAAGATATCTAAAGAAAATATATACGGAAAAATCATAAAAACATTGATAGTTTTTTTCTTTATTTTCTACTATAAATCTTTTTTGAGTCAATGAGCTAGAAAACCAAAATGAGGGGCGTAATTAGAAAACTGACCAAAACTTTTTCAAAACCAATTTCACTATTCTACATAGGTGTGATTTTGATGATTTTGTCCTCATCGAAATATATATTCTCTTCCTTCTCTTTCGTCTTTCGCCTTTTTCTTTCTTCTCTTCCTCTTTCATCTTTCTCCTGGACTTTCTTCTTTTTTGTTTTTTTCTTCTTTTTCTATATATAGTTTCTTTGATTCTTCAACGGCGAAGACAAATTCTGTAATCCAAATCACCTTTGGATTCCGTTTTTCCACATTTTTAAGACGATCCTAGAAAATTCAGTGAAAAATTGGGCAAAAAATTAGGTGAATTGCGGTGAGAATCTGGCAATATTTTATTAAGCAATATAGACCAAGATCTTATGCATATACATTGATGTAACAAGTTACATAATACAATAACATGTTAACAATTATTGAATCATGTAATTGTCTAGGTTTATCGATAAGTTTTTGCTTAGTGCGGTAACATAGTTATTAGCGCGGTAACATAGTTATTAGCGCGGTAACATATACATTGATGTAACAAGTTACATGATACAATAGCATGTTAACAGTTATTGTATCATGTAAATATGTAGGTTTACCGATAATATTTTGCTTAGCGCGGTAACATAGTTGTTATCCGTTAACTTTCCAAAATGTAGATAATCGTTTAAAAGTATCGATAACTTTATATGTAACAAGGTTATATATTTGTGTAACTTGCTAACATCTTTATTGTATCATATAAACATGTAGATGTATATCTAACTTTATTTTTAACATAACCCATACCCGTGTACATATTTTGTTATCCGGATATGTTAAATATTAGAGTACCTACCATCATAATTACTCGTGCACATATGTTATTATCTGATTAACATAAATCATAGTATCTTGCCTTGATGAAAGCTTGATCAAGACCAGAATCATTCAGATGAAAAAGTTGTTGAAGTTGTCTTTGAAGAGCATCAATAGTTGAGATCTCTGGGTATATATTGGACTTTGAAGAAGAAGCCCATCAATAGCAGCAAAGGGATACTTGATGAGAAACCTAACGAGCAAATGAAGAAGCCCATAAATGAAGAACAACACAGCTAGAATCACGATTACAAATAGAACCACCGAGCTGATTCTGTTACCGGATGGTGGTGGAGAGACGGCGGAGAAAGAATTGGGTTTTTGTAAAACGGTGGTGGTTACGCAAAGCTACCGTCTTTTCGCTCAATTGCGAATCGAACCCAAGACATCTTTGTAGATTTAAACCACTTAGAAGACACAATATTTCACCATGAGAAAAGAGTTTAAAGATCTCAATTTCAAGATCCAGAAAACAGAATGAAAACAAAAACAAAAAATCCAAGTTGAGTGGAGGAAGAAGAGTTGAATAAATATTACAATTTCATCAACATCTAGAGAAACATAGATACGCTCATCTAAAAACAAAGAATGGGAGAGATGAGAAAGAAAAAGGCAAATTCAGATTATCAATAAATGAATGATTGCTAAAACAGGAAATGATTACTTACCTAATCAGTGCAATTTCTCATCTTTTTTTCTATTATAATGTTGTGGAGAAGTCGCGCAACTCTTAGGCCACGCCTAATGAAAAAGGCAAAAGAGACATGTGTTGACAAATATGATGTGTCAGTTAGTGCACGTCACATGAGGTTTGGCCAATGTGAAAACGACATATCAGCCGAGGAAAGTTCTAGAGCTTTTGTCGGATACTTATTTCATTGTACTGACGAATGAACAGTAATGTACTTAAAAAGTGCTGTTTTTTTACAAAACTTCAACATATTTTATCTGTTTTTTTTTTGGTTTTAATGCAAATTGAGATAAAATATTGTGATTTACCTAATCGACTATTTTTCCATTCTTTGCTAAAAGTTAACATTTTTTAATTACCAATTTTTCTATAGATCGTATAAATGTTGGTGAATATTTCACAAAATGTCAAAAAACTATCAAATTATTTTGAACCCATGAAAAAAACTTGAAAATGTGCAACCTTATTAAAATTTAGATCTTATAAATCTAAAACAATTTTTTCTGTCTTTTATATATTTGAAGCCCATATTTTGTAGGGCTGGTTCTGCTTTTATGCCATAAAGTTGATTATTCGAGTTCATTTACATTTATGTCATTTCGTAGATATGTGATTTCTATTTCATGAATGGATTTTACACAAACCATAAGCATAGCAGAATCATATCAAAATATTTTAGGACTTCGTTGCATTTATATTTATGATTATATTCACAAATTAAAATGTAAATCCCAATTAAAATTCATGTATGCCGGCAAAAGCATAATATTACAACTTTTTCTTTACAAAAAAAAAACCAAAAAAACAAACGTAAGCACACAATTTAGCGTTATAAACATCTTTTACATTCACGTTTATAATTTATATAAAGTATATATTCGGTTACAAAAACTAAATGGTGTGCTTCATTCATATTCAAATGAAAGCATATCTTATTATATAAAACATAACATTTTTTAGTTTTTTTCATTTAGATTAAGAAAATTAATTATAAAAGGAAAAAAAATTCTAATTTCTCAGCTCTATATTTTTTTTAAACACTGAACAAATTATGAAAACTATTACAACGACAATTCTACAACGGATAACGCTATCCGCTCCACAACGATATGCGATCACGATGAACGGTTTCACTTGCACCACGCTGACAATTTCCTTATAAGCTTGCTTCCATTAATATGCAGAAATTGCGTTATCTGGGAATCGAAACCCGGACCTCCTGGTGTAAAAGCATTAATGAACTCTTTGGTCAACCACTGAACTAAGGGGGCTTCTACAATTTTTCACCTCTGTATAAACCGCAATTTGGTAGTATGTCATTTACACACCAAAAAATTGAAAGTCTAATAATCGTATCCAGAACTATTTACTGCATATTTTCATCAAATTTTTATTTCAAAGTATATATTTATTTCATCGTAAACTTTGTTTTTAAATTTATGTATAATATATTTTTATGGGTGATCTAATTTTGGTTTCTATTTTTTCGATTTTAATTTTTTTCACGAGTTATAAAATATTAAATTACAAACCCACATATGAGTACTTATCTAGTTATATGTAATAAACATTAACACAATATGTGTGTTTAAACAATTCACTAAAACAATCAAACCCTTAATGAGACACACAAGTTTGGAAGTAATCTATTGATAACAAATTAGTTTAGCCGATAAAAAAAATGACAAATTAGTTTTTGTTTTTGTTTTTTGGGTAAAAAAAAAGTAAATTAATATTTGTCACAATGATAAAGTACATACATGTGTAAGCTATATTTTTGATAAATGAAATATTTATTTGTAAATTATATATATATATATATATATATTAAAAACTCTATATTAAGACCTATAGAAAGTATATAATAGTCTTTTAAAAATTTTTTAACCCGACCTAAAAACTCTATATTAAGACCTATATTAAGACTCTATATAATTAGCGCGGGTTAAAATAATAGGAAATGATATAATAGTCTTTTAAAATTATTGATTAGAATATAGAAAGTATATATTTTGCATTAAAGAGGTAATTTATTATTTAATTTCTTAATTATTTTTAATACTATATATTTTAAAATAATAATCAATTCATATATATTCAAAGACAAAAAAATATAATCAAAATCTTACTATATTTTATTTTATTTGAATATATATCAAAACAAAAATTAAAAAATATTTTACTAATTTTATAAAAAGTTAGACACAAGAAAACTATTTTTTTAAGAGTTCATAGAATAACCACAAAAACTAGAGTCATTTAACGGTGCATATTAGAGTTATGTTTTCAAGATTATAAGTTTTTGCGGGTTGGCCCGAATAATATTTTAGTTCACTGCAAAACGGGTTAAATAGACAAATTATTACAAATTGACAACTTTATCTATAATATTAGTTAACTATATTCTAAAATTCAGATAAAAACAATTTTCTTAAATTTCAAAACAATATTTTTTTAAAAAATTACTCCGCGCTATAATTAGCGCGGGTTACATCCTAGTATATATATATTTGTAAGATGTGTTTTGATAAATTATTGATTTGAAATGTAGAAAAACAAATTATAGGAATAACTGCATAAATTGTACGATTTTGGAGGGTTATTCTTCAATATTGGAAGCACTAGAGTTATAAATACAAAAATATCTCACATCCTAATCATCACTCAAATATCTTTCTTTCCCTTTCCACTTTTTAGCTCACTTTTTTGCCCAGCTCAGATCCTAAAATATCTCACACCACATACTTAACCCGACCCGACCCGACCCGATCCAGGCCATGTCAGGAGCTACCACCGCCGCTTCGTCCGGAGACCACGGCCTCCGTCTATTGACTCCCACGCTCGACGCCGAGTCGCAATCCCTGTTGCAGGCAATCTCTGCTCAGGGCGGTTACGCCTATGCTCGCATGGCGGCCCTAACTGCCGCCGGTGACCAACGCGCGGCTGAGGCGGCGCGTGATATGGCGTGGGAGCAACTTCACTCCGGTCCATGGCACTCGGTTCTCCCCGTCTGGCGCGACGCTTACTCAATGGCTTGCCTCCACACCGCCAAGTTCCATTTCGCCGCCGGCGAGTTTGGGGAAGCCCTCGGGGCGCTCGATATGGGTCTCATCATGGGAGGGATGCTTCTCCGCAAGGACCTCCACGATTCTGTTCTGTTAGTTTCCTCTGAAGCTCGTAAGAAGACCAAGAGTCTCGAAGCTTGTGGAGATTTCAAGGGTGAGAAATTGGTCCCGGAAGTTCCCGTCGACGTCAATGAGGTGAGACATGTTAACACTAATCGAAGATTACTCCCTCCTAAGCTTACAAACTTGTGAATTGTATCGAAAAGGTTGCGCAGATCTTGTTAACATTTGGCAGGATTAACAAACCAGTCTTGTTTGATTTGTTCTGAAGAAGAAACAGACTTATGAATTTGTGTTTGAGTTGGTTTGTGTGTTGTTTGGTTGGTGAAACTGCAGGTGCTTAAGATTCTACCTTGCAGGTCCTTAACTTCTCGAAGAGTAGAGAAGAGGTCTGCTTTATCTTTGGAGGGGTTTCTGTGTGATTATATTCAGTCAGGTACACCTGTTGTAGTAACCAATTGTATGGCTCATTGGCCAGCCAGGACCAAGTGGAACCACTTGGGCTATCTCAATGCTGTTGCTGGTAATCGAACCGTTCCCGTCGAGGTGAATTTCTTCACGTAGTAAAAACATACTTAGTTAGTTTGTGAATGTTGGTGAGTCTTTTTTTAACTAAGAGGATGGGTTGGATCAGAAGTTAATTTGAAAGCTGGTAAAGTTTAAAATGCTATTCAGGTGGGGAAAAACTATTTGTGCTCCGACTGGAAGCAAGAGCTTGTGACATTTTCTAAGTTCCTTGAACGGATACGGACCAATAAATCTTCTTCCGTGGAACCTACTTATCTTGCTCAGCATCCGTTGTTTGATCAGGTATGTATGCTTGTACCAGGGTATACATTTTGTTTGTACTCGTGTTGCGCATTCATACTGAACCTATGGCTAATTGGTTTAAACACGAATGGGCAGATAAATGAACTGAGAGATGATATATGTATTCCTGATTACTGTTTTGTCGGTGGAGGGGAACTCCAATCGCTTAATGCGTGGTTTGGCCCGTCTGGGACAGTTACTCCTTTACACCATGATCCACATCATAACATACTTGCTCAGGTAATTATGGTCTCTGATCTTTTCCTGTCAACGAGCATGGGCCTGGCTTCTTGTCTTTGCTCGCTGTCTTTTATGCTATCCAAATGTATTCTTTCTGTAACCGTTTAACAACCTTTTTCCTCTTTGGTGCTCTTTCATAATAAAGCCTGATCATCTCGCTGGATTGAAGTCTGATGCCTGAACAATACTAAACTCTTTGACTAACCAAAGAAATCGTTTGAGCCCTTTAAGAGAGTCTCATATGTTTACGGAAACTTCTCTACTCTACGCTTTCCTTCTCCTCCTGAAATTTTGATATGCTCTTCAGGTTGTTGGTAAAAAGTATATAAGGCTTTACCCATCCTCATTGCAAGACGAACTTTACCCTTACTCTGAGACAATGCTCTGCAACTCTAGCCAGGTAAACTATATCTGTCTCATTCTAAAGTCAAATCTGAACTTCGGGTTAAAAATAAATCGAGTAACTGACTCGATCCTTCTGTCAAAAACTGGGGGGTTTCAACATTGGTTGAAGGTTGATCTAGACAATATCGACAAGACCGAGTTCCCAAAGGCGGTGGAGCTAGAGTTTATGGATTGTATCCTAGAGGAAGGCGAAATGCTGTACATCCCTCCCAAATGGTGGCACTATGTCCGGTCCTTAACAATGAGTTTCTCGGTTAGCTTCTGGTGGAGCAATGAAACGGATTCCTCTGACTCGTAGCAAAAGGACTAGATTTAATCTCTGTTTCAAGTTCTAAGCTCATTCCGTGTCGTATATACACAATTATGCTGGATCTTAAAAGGGATTGAAGAAGAAAGAAGTAGAGAAGAAAACAAATGCTCCGAGCATGAAGATGTTTGTTTGGTCTACGCATGTGTTGTATAAAGACAATCGAGAGCTCTTAACACATACATCTTTTGTATTAAAATGGTTTATCGCTGCATTAAGAAAGAAAAAAGGGTTTAATTATTCTCTGATGATTTCCACAACTTATTAGACAGAGTAAAAGTAGATGATCAAAATCTAGTCTTCAATTAGTATTTCTCTACTAATTATCTTGTGTCATTTTTTTTTTTTAACGCTGAGTAATATTTTATTAAGAAAATAAAAATACTGAAGGGTTTACAACAATTAGAAAAAAGGATTCATCAATAGAGATCTAAAGTAAAACAAAAACATTTTTGCGAATGAATAACTAACGATTCCGCCGATGAAAGCTCAACTTTTGCTTTTGGATTGATTAAATCTCCACTGAGATAATCTTCATAGAAATCCAAAAACATTTATCAACGCTTCAGACTGAATTGATCACGATTGGCAATCTCTTTTTATTGCTCCAGTAGGAGTCACTGAAATCATATCGTTCCAGATAGTCGATTAATTATGAGTCTACAATCAAGCTGCCTTCCGGAGTAACCGTGGTTTACGACGAGAAACCTACCAACACCGAATGAATAACCATCAGCGATTGAAGCCGGGAAGAACCGTTGCCACCATCCGTTTCTACTGTCACTTATCTCTTCAAAACGGTTCAACTGAACAATATATTTTCTTTTTCTAAATTTATTGAAAAAATCCCACGAAAAAACAATCAAAATTTTTGCTAAATCTAAAATAAATTGAAAAAACTTACACAAATCAAAAGACAAATAACAAAAGAAACCAACCAAACCAATGCCGGAACTATAGAAGCCTCCGACTATACTTGCATTAATTGATTAACGTTAATTTCTTTTATATGGAGTACTACCTAACCAACGCTTTGGAGTTCATGGATGATTAATACTCATAACCAAAAGCAATAAATGTAATTTCTTGACACGTAATACCTCAATAACTCAGTTGTCACATGACAAGCCAAAAAAACACCAAGATCAAAGGAGAAAAAAAACCCACCAAGATGTGGTCATACGTTTCAACTCTTTTTTTCTTTTAATCTATTAGACAAGATTCTGCTAGTGGTATGACAACAAATAGCCAATTTAAACATGAATATATATGAAACCTTTTTGACATATTCCTCATAATTGTCTCACATTTATGAATGCCAATGAAAGAAAAAACATGTCTCTGGGTTTCATGTGCCCGCGGTTTGATACAAAACCGTCGGTGACTGCTGAATTAGATGCCGACCGACGAAGGTGAAAACTGAAAACCCAAAACATATCTTATAAGCCCAATCTTAGCCCAATCCAAAATCGTAAGACCAATATTGTCAACGAAACTACAATTATTTGCGATTCGAAGATGTGTATCGTCATCTCATAAAATAATAACTAAAAAAGGAAGAATACTAAAATTCAAGAATATCACCACGTGGCGTCATGTTGACCCTTCGATATGATTGTAGGCAGAGCTTATCCAACCGGCAAGTCGCATCGGAAAATCTAATCGTAACTTCAATTATTTGCATGGGAACTCTCCCCCACTTTCAGTTCCTGTCTCTATCTTAATTTGTCTGCAAGCTTTTCTATTAACATCTATGAATGTGCACTAAATTATAATCCATGTGTGTGTTTCTACATATTTGTGTCCACATAATTGCTATAACTAGTGTTACAAATCATTTAATCCCATGTTCTTCAATAAACAAACCCACATGTAAAAAAAAAAAGTTATACCAATTTTATTAAAAATATAAAACATTTTTACGTTTCCGGTTTTTATTATTCAAAGATCTTACATGAATTTGACGTTTGTTGTTGACGTTTGTTGTTGACTAATTTGATATAGAAAATTCATGATTAATGAAGATGATTACACGAACACACAAGTTCATTATCATACGAGGTCCAAAATGTCTAATCATATAATCACATCGAATTTTATTTTAATAATTTATGTAGGTTAAAAAAAGAGAACCTCTCAAATAAAAAAAAAGCCAAGTCTTGTCCTTTTTCTTATTTATTAATATTTTTTTTATAAAAAATACCATTTTTTAATTATTCGCTATTTATATGCCACAAACGTTTATCTTCTTCCCTCACCATCATCAAGTCCCAATTCCCAACACAGTCACAAAAGAGGAATCTTCAACGATGAAACTCAACGTCGTCGTTTTACTCCTTCTCCTTTTAATCTCAACCGCCACGTGTTGTCCGCCGTCGGACCTCCGTGCACTGCTAGCTTTCCGGTCAGCTCTCCATGAGCCATACCTCGGCATTTTCAACACGTGGACTGGCCAAGACTGCTGCCACAACTGGTACGGCGTTAGCTGCGACTCGCTCACTCACCGAGTCGCCGACATCAACCTCCGCGGCGAGTCAGAGGATCCGATCTTCGAGCGAGCTCACCGAACCGGTTTCATGACCGGACGCATCTCTCCCGCAATCTGCGACCTCGCTCGTCTCTCCGCCATCACAATCGCCGATTGGAAAGGAATCTCCGGAGATATCCCCAAATGCATCACACGCCTACCTTTCCTCCGTACACTCGACCTTATCGGAAACCAAATCTCCGGCGGGATTCCGAACGACATCGGCCGATTACACCGGTTAGCTGTTTTAAACGTCGCAGATAACCGAATTTCCGGTCCAATCCCGAAATCGTTAACCAACCTCTCTAGCTTAATGCACTTGGATCTCCGAAACAACCAAATCTCCGGCGTAATCCCGCCGGATTTCGGCCGATTGACCATGCTCAGCCGTGCACTGCTAAGCGGTAACCGAATCACGGGCCGGATTCCGGAATCGCTAACCCGAATCTACAGATTAGCGGACGTCGATCTCTCCGGTAACCAACTCTACGGCACAATCCCACCGTCTCTAGGCCGTATGGCGGTTCTCGCGACGCTTAACCTCGACGGGAACAAAATCTCCGGCGAGATACCTCAAACTCTGATGACGTCGTCGGTGATGAACCTGAATTTGAGCCGGAACTTGTTGCAAGGGAAGATACCGGAAGGGTTTGGGCCAAGGTCCTACTTCACTGTGCTTGATTTGTCGTATAACAATCTCAAGGGACCAATCCCGAGATCGATCTCCGGTGCGTCGTTTATCGGTCACTTGGATCTTAGCCATAACCATCTCTGCGGGAGGATTCCGGTGGGGTCTCCGTTCGACCACCTTGAAGCGGCTTCGTTTATGTACAACGACTGTCTTTGCGGCAAACCCTTAAGTGCTTGTTTAAAAATGTGATTTTCATTTCATTATTAGACTTTCTTATATTTATGGTTATGCATTCAAAAAAAAAAAACATAAATGTGTTCTACGTTTTGTGCTGTATGGATTAATTCTTAGCATTATATACAATCCAGTTTATCACAAGACTACTATCATATCTAAAGCAACTTGTTTTTGTATGAGAATATATTTGGTCTTATGTTTTATATGAATACAATCCTTATAATGAGTTAGTCAAATCTAACGACATGTAACCCGTATGATCACATTTACTTGGATTGCATTGCCATGTCTATAATAGATACTTTTATGAATTTATAACATACATGATTACGACATGAAAATCTAATAAGTTCGCACCCATAAATCTTATATCTAATGTAGACAAAAAAAATAATTATAAACCAGTAGTAGACCACATAGCTTCTATAGTTTTGCAAATAGATTGATTACTAAATATATGAAAAAGATAGCATCTTTGTCAGAAGTGACAAGAGTCAATATTTGGGAATACATCCAAATTTGGGATCTACATCGACATACCACACGGATACGGTTGAATATTTAGAGTCGTAGCAATCTTCTTTTATCTTACATATTATATACTACAAGTACCATATTACATAACATAGAATGTATTCACTTGGGTTTGTTTATAGAACATTTATTCTAGAGCTAAATATATAAATTTAGGCGTATAGCAAAGAAAAATTTAATGCGGAAGAATCCTAATCACACGAAGAAGAGGAACGAAATAATTAAATGGAAACATTAATAGAAAGTGGTGTGGGGTAATAATAATAATACAAATAAATGGGCAGAAGCATTGCATGTGAAACTCTGTAAGCATTTTGCGGTGAGTGTGACCTCAGGACCTGTCGCTGCTTCACTACATGGGTCTACTTTTTATCTCACTACATTCATTTCTTATTGTCTCTCAATTAATTATAATACTTTTATTTATTTGTTTTATTTTTTTATAGATTGTATTGGGCTTATCGAGCTTTTGGAGCCTATATACTATTTTTAGTGTATTTGCAAAAGACAATGGTTGCAACAAGAAGGCCCGGCCCGGCCCTATAACTAGTGGATTGCCTAAAGCCGAAAAAGAAGTTTTTGGTCCATATTTTTTTTTTTTAAATCACAAAAAGCTGTTTTGGTACTTGAACTAGTTACGTAAGGTTCCAACAAAAACTTGTTTCATATTCAAGTGCAACGAAACACAGAGGCCGAGAGAATTTTATAAAATTCCTCTAATAGGAAGGTGAAAGAAACTAAAGTACCCGGTCATATAGTTTGCCAAAGATTACAACGTATGCAAGTGCATAAAATGCATACGAGTTTCATGGATTGACTTCGAACAAAAACATATGGATTTTCCATATCACTCAAGCTCACTATCAAGGGACTACAAGCACTAGTGCCACTGGAATCAGCTCATGATCGTCGTCTGAATGAAGCCTTCCATGAAAGTAATGAACCAAGAATTTAGGTTCACCCTGAAAATGGTAGCGTCTCGCCGTAATGCAAAGATTTTCATTACCTATTGGATGTGGAACAAACGAAATTCGGTACTTTATGGGTATGAGTTGATCACCAATCTATAATAATAAAAGAAAGATATGCAAGTAGTTGATAACACTCAGTGTACCATAAGTTAAAAAGGAAAACAAGAAATATCATACCGGAACGTTGTTCAATCCTCCACCGTGAACTTGTATCTCATGAGCGTTAAGCGGATTAACAAGAACCATGTATCCAACCGGAACGGTAATCGTGAACCCATCCTCATGAATATTGGCTGCGAAACGTGGTTGAGCAACGACACCGATGGCTCCATTAAATCGAAACATATTAAACTTTTCAAGAAAAAAAAGAATAGTTATTTTTGTATAGATTTATTGGTTTAGATGGTTTAGGAAAATGTGAAAATTGATCAAAATTTCTAGTTCAAAATTTGTACACAAATTAATTTTTGTTCTTGATTCTAACCTTTTAAATCTTAAAGCCAGTTCTGAAAATAGTATATCAAAAAAAAAAATATAAGAAATCCAAATTCAGATTCAAGAGATTTACCAGTAAAAGCAGCAAAAAATTCATTTACCTAAACAAAGGAGATGAAAACATAAACGAAAAACCTTTTAAGATGAAAACTTTGAAGATGACTCAAAAAAGTAAATCCATTTCTTAGCTTTTCCCTAAACATTCATACCATCCAAAGATATGTATACCCTCAGTGGCACCTGAAGAGAAATCAAATATGTTATTGACCGTAACTTTATGAGTTGGATTATACGAAAGAATTGATCATGCGTTTGGCGTGAAACTTGGCTTGTGTGGAAGGAGTTGGTCATGCATTTGGCGCGAAACTCTATTTTCTTCTCCGGGAAGAGATTGTTCTTCGTTCTTAATGAGATGTTCAATGTTGTTTAACCATACATATTTTTAGTTCTTTTAAAGTCTTTTTGATTATATTTTTAATATATTAAAATTTTGATTTTCGCTCCAAAGGTTATCGCAAATTTCTCAAAATTCAGTGTTTTGCTAAACTTATTTAATAATGGATTTTAGTAGAATTTAAATCCAACCACAATACTCAGTTAAGCATGTTGTTCAATAATGTTGTTCAATTAATGATTCTAAATAATCAGTTAAGGCAATTTAAAATTTCTATGATTTATCTTTTTGCCAATAATATTATTGATATTCCATTCTCCGCTTTCTTGACACATCCAATGCAAAGCTATGAAAAGGAAAGCTCTACGTACTTTGCATTGTTAGTTATTGTGTTAGGTGTCTTAATTAACAAGACTGCTGCTTTGTTGTTTTGGTTAACTAAAAAAGTCGTACACATTTATAAAACCATAAGATGATCACATTTACTTGGCTTGAGATCTCACTCGCATGGCCCTGAAATCTCTTCCCTTAGTCCTTAGAGGGGTAACTGATTCTCATTTAATACATAATATCAATATGCATTCTAATATGAAAACATAATCTCTTACACATTCATAAAAACAGAAAATGATCACATTTGACAAAAAAGGTCATATGTTTAACTCTAATGCTCGATTTGCAAAAAAATTCACTTTGATTCTAAATGGCGGAAACACTCATTTTACAATAAGGGGTTCATCTAGTTATAACTTATAACCAACACTTTATTTTAGGCAAAAAAAACATCCCCTCAACAAGTGTAATTATCAGCTTAAAGCTGTCGGAATTTTCATTTCGGCCTTAACTTAAGATGCAACTCTAATAAGAATCATTTTACACTTGTGATGATAATAACGTTTAAACAGATTTTCGGATTTTGTATTCGCAGTAGCAAGAATAGATAAGATTTATGGTTTATCATTCATTATTCAATGGTAGCCAATCTAAACTGGAGGGAAACACACCAAAACTCAAATCCAAACGAAGAACAAAAACACACTAATTAAACATCAAAATAGTTATAAGGATAAAAGTCTCTCAAATCTATGAAATCTGACCGCAGTCGGCGATGGTCACCACTGGCTTGTAAGACGTCGTCTCCCTCACAGTATAGACCTCTTCCATAATGCTCGTGATCACATCCAATCCTTCAACAACTTGGCCGAACACAACGTGCTGGTCGATGTCCAGTGACCAGTTCTCCGTCATGCTGATCAAGAACTGAGATCCGTTGGTGTTCGGACCACGGTTGGACATGGAGAGGACACCTGGACCGGTATGCTTCAAGATGAAGTTCTCATAATCGAAGAATCTATCTTCGTAAATCGACTCGCCTCCGCTTCCGTTCCCGTCGGTGAAATCTCCTCCATGGAAAATATAATTGCGGCACATATGGTGGATGATTGATCCCTTGTAGTGGAGTGGCTTACCAAGCCTCCCCATGCCTTTCTCGCCGGTACAGAGGGCCCGGAAGTTCTCGGCCGTCCGAGGGGTCGTGTCGGAGAAGAGCTCCATCACGATCCGATCAGCTGGTTTGCCGTCCACGGTCATATCAAAGAACACCTTAGGGTTAGCCATTCTCGAAGATGGATCAGAAAATTTAGGGGACTCTGCGAGGACGGATTTATATGGTTCCATAACGCCACCAGCCGGAGGATGAACATGGGCTCCGTTAACGTTTAATCCGCCACCAGCCGGTGGTACGGGTCCGCCAACAGGTTCAACGTTAATTGTGAACCTACCACCAGCCGGAACGTTAATTGTAACGGCTCTGTCGTTTTCATTTAAGCGAAAACTAACCTTCATTTATAGGAGAAATTGGGGTTTTTTTCTGGGTTTGTGACTCGATCCCTTCTTATTTCGAGTCGATCCGTTCTTTTTTCTGGGTTTGTGACTTTGATAGATTAAAATCATGTTTCTAACTCGATCCGTTCTTATTTCGAGTCGATCCGTTCTTTGTGATTCTGATTTGTTATTTTTCTGGGTTTTATTCTTTTGTCGATGGTGAAATTAGGTTATCTTTGTGATTCTGATTTGTTATTTTGCTTACACATGTAACCATGGAAGATTATCTTTTATAGAGTAGCTGCATATCATCTGGTCTTGGAAGTGTAATTGAATCTGAACTCTTGTGTACCATACTTAGCTTTTCAATTTGGTTCATCGCTAGTGAGAGTGTTAGTACAAGAGTAATTGATAATATCTTTCCTATGTAGTAATGTGTTTTTGTCATAACCTTTTGTTTTGTACCTAGCATAAACATATTCGTAAAGCCGTGTTTATTCATAGCTCATTGTTTATGCCTTTTCATTTATAATTGTAACATTTTTTTGATGTTTCTGAAAGTTGCAGATCTTTATCAAAAAATGGCGAAGCTTAATCATAGCTCATTGTTTATGCCTTTTCATTTATAATTGTAACATTGGTTCTGCAGCAGTATTGGTTCTGCAGCAGTATAAGTGCTTAATACTTAATACACAAACTTTTGGATCTTCTTGGTTCTGCAGCAATATAACATTGGTTCTGCAGCAGTATAACATGCGTTTAACTTTGTGTCTTAGGGTTTTAGGGTCTTGTCTTGTGTGACACTGGTTTGTGTCTTCTTGTGTCTGGTTTGGATCTTCTTTTTTTGTTTGTCTATAATCAATGGTTTGTGTCTTCTTATACTCTAGTGAGCGAAGAGGAGAAAGAAGCGGAGATGGAAGAATCTTAAGGTATTTTCTATTGACTGTAGTTTTCGGTATTGCAATATCACTGTTTCTCTATTGTCTCTCTTTCATTTATTTAGTCTTACTCGGCTTGATCTATAAAGAGACAAATATATGTTTTTGGGAAAATATATGACAGTTCTGCTGTATTCACTGAGAAAGTATCTTTATGGACTTTGGGAGTTTTGGTCATCCAAGGTGACTAGTTACTATTGTTTGTTTCCATCTCTTTGTATTATTGCTATACCAATGATGTGTTCTGGTATGCGTGGGTAGAATGGTTAAAACTTCCTCTGGTTTTACTTCCTAAAAGCTAACACCTCCACTTTCCTCTTCAGGAAGAGATTGAAGATTTGAAGCAAAAAGTGCTGAGTGGTCACCTGAGACAGCCAAATGTATTTAGTGGATCTTTATAGTTGATTAGAGTGAAACCCAATAAACGTATTTAGTTGTATACTTTCAGTTCTAAACAGGAACATATTTTCTGTTAGAGTAAAAATTTATTGGTTCTAAACAGGAACATATTTTCAGTTGTATACTTTCAGTTCCTCTAAACAGATTCATGAGATTGCTAATAAAAAAAAAAAAAAAAAAAGTTGTCTATGTCCATGGACATGTCTAGTGGGACATGGTCATTTATGGACTTGGTCATGTTTGGGCTTGATCATGTCTGGTTTTGGTCATTTTTATCCAAAAAAAAAATTGTCCAGTTGGACAAAACCATTTGGGCTTGGTCAAGCCCAGTTGACAGCTCTAGCCTAGGAGGGATGGGTATTTAGAGAGCCATGAAGATGGGAAGAAGTCACTAACCGTCGATATGATGAAGCATCCTGATAAAATCAGATATGACTAGTGTTAAACATTATTTATTTGTTAGACTTATTTTTTTTGTTTGGTCGAAATTTGTTAGGCTTAGATAAGCTAGTAACAAGAGGTAGTATTTGTAGGAGAAGAAATGTAAAATCCCTAATAAGTAGGGGAAAAAATACATCAGTAAAATTGTATCACAAAAGTAAATAGTATTATTTTGAATCATTTATTAGCAATCGATAAAAAAATGTAGTTTAACATCAGTTATGAAAACTGATTTTACTATTAGTTAATTTAATATCGATTCAATCATAAATGATAACAAAATTTTATTAATTTGGATCACTTTATGAGAAGTGATACAAAAATATGAATGCACATCAATTAGATAATCGATGCATCTACAGTTTTTTGTTAATACAAATATTACATCAATAAAAAATGATGCTAATAAATTTTCAATTAATTAAATATGTTTTAATTACCTTTGATGTTTGTCCCACATCGACAACTAATGAAGATAGTGAAAAGTTTCGTTTCTTAAAAATAACTACAATTTATCTACAGATTTTGAAAACCAATATTGACGTATTATCCTAGATAAAAATAAATAAATTAGTTGTGAAATAATTTATAAATTAATATTAAAATAATTTATAAAAGTCAGTACTAATTTTAAATTATTAAATTATTACACATATTTTAAAGTTGATAATTATAATGTAATATTACCATCATTTATATTAATTGATGCAAATCTTTAACATCATTTTTTGGAACCGACACAAATTAACATCTATATATATATAAAGTTAAAGTTGTCACATCTTTTTCTCATACTCTAATATTGTGACACATCATCAACACATTTGTTAATTTTAATTTGCTAATATAATTTATTATATTTTATGTTATTATACTTTAATTTTCAGGGTAATTATTTTTCATTGATTTTAACAAGAATTTGAAAAGACAATTCTTTATAAATGGTAGCTTATATATATATCTATGCATTTTTTCATTATTATTAAAAANTGCAGATCATGAACTGAGATCCGTTAGTGTTCGCACCACGGTTCCACATGGTGAGAATACCTGGGCCGGTGTGCTTTTTGATGAAGTTCTCATCCTCGAAGAATCTATCTCCATAAATGGATTCACCTCCGGTTCCCTCCCCGGCAATGAAATCTCCTCCACACAACGTATAGTTGAGATCCACCACGTGGAAGATTGATCCCTTGTAGTGGAGTGGCTTGCCAAGCTTCCCCATTCCTTTCTCGCCGGTGCAGAGTGCCCGGAAGTTCTCGGCCGTCCGAGGGGTCGTGTCCGCAAAGAGCTCCATCACGACCCGACCAGCCGGCTTGCCGTCCACGGTAATATCAAAGAAAACCTTAGGGTTAGCCATTTTCAAAGATGGATCGGATAATTTAGGGGTTTCTGCGAGGACGGATTCATATTCCTCCTTAACACCGCCACCAGCCGGAGGATGAACATGGGCTCCATTAACACCGCCACCAGCCGGTGGTACGGGTCTGCCGACAGGGTTAACGATAATTGTGAATCCAACCGGAACGTTAATTGTAATGGCTCTGTCGTCGCTTTCATTAAAGCGAAAACTAATCTCCATTTCTCGGAGAAATTAGGGTTGTTTGTTTCTGCGAGGAGGGAGGGAGAGAGAGAGAGAGATGAAGATGGGAAGAAGTCACTCACAAGCGTCTGGATAAAGTCAAATCTGAGTAGGGTTAAACTTTATTTATTTGTTAAGATAGGCTATTAATTAGATCATCATACTATAATTCGAAAAGATAGGCTATTATAAAAAGGTAGTTTTTGTGTTTTTGTGTAGAAGAAGAAATGTTTGATCCAACGGCTGTGATTGTTTCACTTATACGGTGGAGTTTTTCTTATTGAAAGTCAATCCGTGTACAATCCCTTAAAACTAGGAGAAACATACGCTTGTTTGACTAGGGACTAGGGATTGTGTTTTGTACATTCCTTTTCAATTNGAGATGAAGATGGGAAGAAGTCACTCACAAGCGTCTGGATAAAGTCAAATCTGAGTAGGGTTAAACTTTATTTATTTGTTAAGATAGGCTATTAATTAGATCATCATACTTTTTTTTTTGATAAAAGGCCTTAGATCATCATACTATAATTCGAAAAGATAGGCTATTATAAAAAGGTAGTTTTTGTGTAGAAGAAGAAATGTTTGATCCAACGGCTGTGATTGTTTCACTTATACGGTGGAGTTTTTCTTATTGAAAGTCAATCCGTGTACAATCCCTTAAAACTAGGAGAAACATACGCTTGTTTGACTAGGGACTAGGGATTGTGTTTTGTACATTCCTTTTCAATTTATTTTGCTAATAAATCATTCTCCATTTTTATTTACTAATAGTAACAAATTTTAATCATTCCCGTTACATGGAGTTGTATACGCAGATTTATTTATTAAAATATATATATGGTCTGACATATTAGTTAATAGTAATAATAACATATTTTAATTATTCTCGTTACATAGAATTGAATTTTGGTAAGAAAGTTTGTTATTTTCTCTGAATATTAAGTTGCTTAGTACTACCCAAATCCCTATGATCACTCATGTATTTGTCTTTTCACAAATTTGTCGTTGATATAACATTTAATTTTAAGTCTATTGGTTTATAGAACTGAAAACATATGTGAGAACTACTACAATATCAAATGAGAATTGAGAATAATTTACTACACTCATCCGCTATCCTCAAAATTTTATCTATCAAAATTATGGTATTTTCTTTTTGTCAAGCTCCAGGTAGTCTTGTCGTGAATACTCGTATATGAACAAAATGTAACATTTTTAATATGTTTCTCGGGCAAACTGATTTTTGATACATGTATGCAGAAGTTAAATTTATTTATAATATTATTATTCTCTCGATTTCTCCGTTTGTCTCTTTTATCATAAAGACGTAACTCTCGCTCTTTCTTAAAAACGGTTATGTTTTGATTTGTATATAAATTATTTTGCCATCTTAAGTTTACAATTCTCGCAATCCTACCTCCTTTCATCCCTCTAGTTGGAACAACAAACCTTTCTTCAAAATATGTTTAAAACTTTCGTAAATTAAGTAGCACCGCAAATCAACCAGTCTCATTTACGGTTTTGAATTTAGAAAAATGGTTTGAAAAACATATAGATTTCTCTTAGTTAAACTAATAATTCTCAAACCAATTAAAAAAAATTATTTGAACTGAATTCTATTGAAAAGCTACCTGATTTATCAGAAATAAGAAATATTAATGTCATTTGACAATTAGAAAGTTGTTTTTTAAGTTCATCTTTCTTCGATTTGATTCTTATGCCTTCGGTTCTTAATTTTTCTGTCTACGGTCTTCATTTCTTTAATTTTAGCTTTATGGTCAAATTAGAATAAATAATAACCCACCAATCAACTCTACGTGCTTCACTTACTTCTTTATTTACTCGCTCGTTAAATAAGGATGTTGTGTTGCCAAAAAATAGTGAGAGTATTGGTATTATAACATTAGGCAAATAATCCCTATACAATTTTTGTTTGTTTAGTCGTCGCGGAATTTATAGTTGGATGATTCATGGGTTAATTTATGCCAAAAAATAATTTGATATTGTAATTTGTAACTGCCGCTCAAACCACCGAATTATCATATCGGGCTAAACTTAATTAAGATGTTAGCAATCAGTAATGCCGAATTCTAAACTATGATTACACATTCCCATCTTATTTCTACCACATTTTTAACCAAACAACCTTGTAACTCGTATCCGATCCAATACCCATTACTACATATCTTTTCCTCTCGACATTCTAAACTAATGATTAGTGATTACTTATAATTATCCTTTTTCTAAAATTAAAAGGGCCCGATGGGTTTACATCAGAATTCTACAAGCAGGCTTGGACGATAGTAGGGCAACACTTATCTGATGCAGTGAAAGAGTTTTTTTCCACATGGCAGATCTTGAAACAATAGAATAGCACATCTATCTCACTGATACCGAAGAAGCCCAATGCTGAAAAAATCACCGATTTCAGGCCAATCTCCTGCTGCAATGTGCTTTATAAGGTCATCTCGAAGATCTTAGCCCGTAGACTTGAGACAATTCTCCCTCTTTGGATTTCTCCTTCGCAATCAGCGTTTGTTAAGGGCAGGCTGTTAACTGAGAATGTACTTCTTGCCACGGAATTGGTTCAGGGTTTTGGTCAAAAGAATATTTCTAGAAGAGGTGTGTTAAAGGTGGATCTTAGGAAAGCATTTGATACGGTGGGTTGGGATTTCATGCTGGAGGTCCTAAGTGCTGCAAACATCCCTGAAAAGTATGTTAATTGGATCAAGGAATGTATTACAACAACTAGATTCTCCATCAATGTCAATGGTTCTTTATGTGGATTCTTCAAAGGCGTAAAGGGGCTGAGACAAGGTGACCCATTATCCCCTTCTCTCTTTGTGATTGCTATGGAAATTTTATCTCGCTCTTTGGAGGCCAAATTTGTTGATGGAACTATTGGTTATCATCCAAGAGCCAAAGACTTGAAGATCTCGAGCCTAGCCTTCACAGATGACCTGATGATCTTTTATGATGGTAAACCTTCATCCCTTCAGGGTATTACTTCTGTCCTTGACTCTTTCAAAGCTTTATCAGGTTTAGAGATGAACAAGGAAAAATCAGGAGTGTATACGGCTGGTTTGAACCCTCTTGAATCTGCTGAAACTGCATCGTTTGGATTTGTCAATGGCACCTTCCCTTTCCGATATCTAGGTCTCCCATTGCAGCATCGAAAGCTTAGGAAATCTGAGTTTTCGCCGCTTATTGACCAGATTTCAGCTAGATTTAACAATTGGGCTTCAAGAACTCTCTCCTTTGCTGGCAGGCTGCAATTAATCTCGTCAGTTATCTACAGTACTGTGAACTTCTGGCTGTCCGCGTTTATGCTCCCTAAATGCTGCCTGAAGACCATTGAGCAACTCTGCAATAGGTTTCTCTGGTCTGGTGACATATCGAAGCAAGGAGGTATCAAAGTTTCATGGCAGCAAGTGTGTTTCCCGAAAGATGAAGGAGGACTTGGTTTACGAAACTTCTGGATCTGGAACAAAGTATTGAACCTCAGGCTCATCTGGATGCTCTTTGCTAACAGAGCCTCTCTTTGGGTTGCTTGGAACCGCTTTCACCGCCTCAGACACAATAATTTCTGGAATGCTGAGTCCGCAGAGAACCACTCTTGGATATGGAAATCTCTATTGTCATTGCGACCTATTGCTAAGCGTTTCCTGAGAAGTTCAATTGCTGATGGAAGAGATACTAGTTATTGGTATGATCATTGGACCAACCTTGGTCCCCTTATTGATCTTACTGGTCCTGCAGGTCCTATGCTTACCGGAATATGTGACTCTGCCAGTGTGAGAGAAGGTGCTACCTCATCTGAATGGATCCTCCCGTCGTCTCGCACTAGGAACCCATCTCTAGCTTCTCTAAGATCTGTTCTTTTAGCTACCCACTACAAGAAAACAACCGTTTTGCGATGGAAAAATCCATAGCAAATCCGTCGCAAATCACGCTTTGCGACGGAATTGCGACGACACCACTTCCGTCGCAAATCAGTCGTCGCAAAACAGTTTTCCTCGCANCAACTTAGACCAGCCCGTAATCCCGAGCAATGGACGAAGTCGGTTTGGTTTAAAGGCTGCATTCCTAAGCATGCCTTTACCTTTTGGGTATCTCACTTGGACCGCCTTCCGGTAAGAGAAAGACTTGTATCTTGGGGTTTGAATGTTCCTGCCACATGCTGCATCTGTCAGCAAGATGTTGAATCGCGGGACCATCTTCTATTGCACTGTGAGTACAGCTCTCTCATCTGGAAATTGGTTCTCACTCGCTTAGGCCACTCTTTGTTGCACTTTGTGAACTGGCCTGATATGATAGAGTGGATCTCCTCCTCAGCGGGTCCGATAAGTCGTACTCTTAAAAGACTTGCAATCCAGAACGTGATATTCCATCTATGGAAAGAGAGAAACAACCGACTTCACACCTCGGTCTCTACTTGCCACTCAGCCATCTTCAAACAGATTGATCGAAACATTCGCGACAGCATTCTCGCTCGAATCCACCAGAAAGCGTTCAAGGAATTGTTATCACAATGGTTCACTTTTGAGTAGCTTTTTCATTAATTTGGATCGAAGTCTTTCACCGGTTATCATCTAGGCTTTTTTATTCTTTTTTGGGCCTTTTATAACTTCTTAGCTCCGCCGAGCAAATTGTAAAAAAACCGTTCCAGTTTTTGGTAATTAAAATTCACATTTTATCAAAAAAAAAAAATTAAAAACTATATTTTCATCTAAATTATGTTAGTTTTTGAAATATATACATGATGGTTAGTGGTTACGATCGGTTATCTTTTTGCCAATAATAATATTGATATTCTCTTCTCCACTTTCTAATTCACACATCCACTGCAAAGCTATAACTAACCAACATCCCTAGACTAGTGTAATTATCAGCTGAAAGCCTCCCGAATTTTCATATTGGCCTAAAACTTAAGATGCAACTCTAATTAAAATCGTTTTACACTTGTGATGATAATAACGTTTAAACAAACTTTCAATTTTTTTTTTTCGCAGTAGCAATATAATAGCTAAGATTTATGGTTATTCAATGGTAGCCAATCTAAAATCGAGGGAAAACTCAAATCCAAACGAATAACTAAAATAGTAGACGGCTAGATTGTGTAGTGTAGCCTTAATTGTCAAGCCTAAAATTGCACGATTGAAAGTTTGAAACTCGTGGCCGAAGCAATTTGACAAAAAAAACAATAAAAAGCATTAATATGATTTATAGAAAGTTTAAAAACTTGCAGAAAGTTTTATTGTTTAAGTTCTGATGTGCTTATATTTCGTATGCACCAAGATATGAGTATCAAAACGAGGAATTATTAGTCAAAGGTTAAATCGTGTGCTGCTAATACAGTAAAAATTCTATAAATCAATATTCGATAAATTAATAATTCGATTTATTAATAAATTTATTCGATCCCAAATTACGTTTTTGATTCAATTAATATCTTTATAAATTAATCACTTTTTAAATTAATAAAATATCAACATTCCAACGTTATTAATTTATAGAGTTTCTACTGTATAATGTCCGATTACACAAAACGGAACTTTGTTTGTGCGATGAGGGAAGGAGATTGTTACCATATCCAATCCTGGGCTAGTCTTTAGTTACGTAATTTCAAGGCTCTAACTCTAGTCTTTAGATAATTTTCAAATAAAACTGTAGCATATATATAATGCATTATGCTTTTATGCATGTGATATTTTTCAACGTGGATATACCAACTTCCTATACAACTTTTTGGCCGAACATCTAAATAAAAGTTGATCTTCATTTACAAAGCCAAACATCTAACATTTTAGCTTGTATGTGTGTTCTTAATATGGATGTACAGGCTTTGTTTTAGTCGTGACTTTGCTTTTTTCCCCATATCTCAACATATTTGTATATAATATTATATCATACAAATAGAAATTAAGCTAGTCTTAGATCCATATCGTTGAGAGGATCTTGAACCATTCCTTCACAAATCTCATTTTTCTCCGTGATAGTCTTGTATGTCACGGAATGATAGCTAATAACTTTGATTTCTAAAAAAAGAAGTCTGAGAGATATTAATCATAACTTGTTAGAAAAATACGTATCTCTCCTATTTATTTAGATTCCACGTTTGAGGACAAAAAAATGTGAATATAATAATGTCAGTACGTAAATTTCCCTTATATTAAACCCACCAACCGTTAATTCCCCGTCATCTCTTAACGGGATAAACGGAGGTCGTAACACTTCCGTTAATAAATCCCATCTCACACCCGCGAAAAAAGGTGTTCCTTTATCTCCGCCGCGCCACGGTGGCTACCTAACCGCCTACTCGAATCTATAACCAGCAACCGCCGGATCAGACCCGTGAGGTCGTTGGGTTTTCCTGCGAACTCGGGTTCTTTGACCAACACATTTCGAAAAGTCTCCTTCTTGCTCGTCCCTTTGAACGGCGTCTCTCCGTACATCATCTCGTACATCACCGAGAATCTGCCACGGTGAAGGTGGGGACGACGGTGATGTTGAGAGAGAGATGCGAGTGGATCTGAATTTTGCCTTCTCTCTCTTTTATAGTATAATCCTCTCGTTATTGTTGCCTCCAAATTCGTTAATTTATCTCTTTTAGTTCCTTTAATGCAGAATTTTATTTAATATTCGCTAATTATTTCCCCCGTATTATGGCCATCCATATATACGCACACATAATATAATTAATCAGGAAATTTTATGTTTTATTTCCCCCGTATTATGGCCATCACTAAGACTTAATAGTTAAATATCATTCTTTCCAGAATTAAGTGAACTAGCATTATTACGTGATTCCTTCTCTAATTTTGGTATCGTTAAAGATTTTGATTTGTGAGCGAAAAATCACAAAAACTCCATCATGTATTAATTTACTATTTCATAACCGCATCCTTAATGAGACGATTGAAAGTTCTACCTAAACCAAAAAGAAAAAGGCCCGTACGCGAATGTTTTTATTCAAAGTCAAAGACCTGTAACGCCTTGCGGTAATGGCAAGAGCTAGATTCTCTGTTGGATGTACCACGTAGGACCATCGATACCTTACCATTATGCATTCATCACCGAGCTGTCATAATAATTATAGATATTTAATAACCATAAATTAAGATCGAAATAAAAAAATATGATAAGTTAATAAGAAAAGTACCGGAATATCAAAACGCAGATGGTGAGGTCTCTTCATCTCCTCACGGTCTCTTCATCTCCTCACGGTGAGGTCTCTTCATCTCCTCACGGTCTCTTCATCTCCTCACGGTCTCTTCATCTCCTCACGGTGAGGTCTCTTCATCTCCTCACGGTCTCTTCATCTCCTCACGGTGAGGTCTCTTCATCTCCTCACGGTCTCTTAATGTTTTTTTTTATCTGTTTTGGATTTAAAGTATCGTCTGGGCATATTTTGTCCGATTTGTTTTCCTTCTTGTTATCCAAAACATATGCAGATTTGTTTTCCTTCTTGTTATCGTCTGCACCCAAATTTTTGTGGTTTTTTTGTTAAAGAATTTTAAGACGCATACTCTCAAAACGACGATTGTATTTATGTCCATTTTGATGATTCAGAATCCCCATTTGGTACATGAAAATTCCAGTTGTAGGTGTTATCTCAAGATGATCACGTATTGGAAGACTGTCATTCTGCATGAGATAGATAATCTCAGTTTGCGACATCATTCGTTTGTATAAAGAGAAAAGAAACAACAACAACAAAACATAATCAAACTTTCATTTGTCATCGACCAATGTCAAACCAATTAGGGAACATACACAAAACAAGTAGATACCAATGTGATAACATAAGATATGTTAAACTTTTTAAGAAAAAAAAAGAATGCTTATTTTTGTATAGATTTATTTGTGTAGATGGTTTAGGAAAATGTGAAGATTGATCAAAATTTCTAGTTCAAAATTTGTGCACAAAACATATTTTTTCTTGCTTCTAACCATTTAAATCTTAAAACCGGTTCTGAAAAGAGTATATCCAAAAAAGGAAATATAAGAAATCCAAATTCAGATTCAAGAGATTTACCAGCAAAAGCAGTATAAAATTCATTTACCTAAACAAAGGGGATGAAATCAGAAACTAAAAACCTTTTAAGATGAAAACTTTGAAGATGACTTAAAAAAGTAAATTCATTTCTTAGTTTTTCCCAAAACAATCATAACATCTAAGGATATGAATACCCTTAGTGGCACATGATGAGAAATCAAATATGTTATTCACTGTAACTTTATGAGTTGGATTATACGAAAGAATTGATCATGCGTTTGGCATGAAACTTTGCTTGTATGGAGGGAGTTGGTCATACGTTTGGCGCAAACCTCTATTTTCTTCACCGGGAAGAGATTGTTATTCGTTCTTAATGAGTTGTTCAATGTTGTTTAACCATACTTCTTCTTAGTTCTTTTAAAATCTTTTTTTATTATATTTCTAATATTTTAAAATTTTGATTTTCGCTCCAAATGTTATCGCAGATTTCTCAAAATTCTTATTTAATAATGGAAGTTCAATGTTGTTCGATTCTAAATAATCAGTTAAGGCAAATTTAAATTTCTAAAACTGCTCCTCAAGTAATATGTATGGGATGGTTAGTGGCTATGATTATATTTTTGCCAATAATATTATAGATATTCTCTTCTCCGCTTTCTTGACACATCCAATGCAAAGCTATGGGGAAGAAAGCTCTACTTTGCATTGTTAGTTATTGTGTTAGGTATCTTAATTAACAAGATTGTGGAGGATAAACATTCACCATCTCCATCAGCCGGTGCTATGAGTCCGCCGACAGGGTTAACGTTAATTGTAACGGCTCTGTCGCTTTCATTAAAGCGAAAACTAATCTTCATTTCTCGGAGAAATTAGAGTTGTTTGTTTCTGCGAGGAGGGAGAGAGAGAGAGATGAAGATGGGAAGAAGTCAGTCACAAGCGTCTGGATAAAGTCAAATCTGAGTAGGGTTAAACTTTATTTATTTGTTAAGATAGGCTATTAATAAGATCATCATACTATAACTCGAAAACATAAGCTATTAAAAAGAGGTAGTTTTGTGTAGAAGAAGAAATGTTTGATCCAACGGCTGTGAAATAATCCCTATACATTTTTTGTTTGTTTAGTCGTCGCGGAATTTATAGTTGGATGATTAATAGGTTAATTATGCCAAAAAATAATTTGATATTGTAATTTGTAACTGCCGCTCAAACCACCGAATTATCATATCGGGCTAAACTTAAGATGTTAGCAATTAGTAATGCCGAATTCTAAACACATTCCCATCTTATTTCTACCACATTTTTAACCCAACAACCTTGTAACTCGTATCCGATCCAATACCCATTACTTTCCTCTCGACATTCTAAACTAATGATTAGTGATTACTTATAATTATCCTTTTCTAAAAAAAAAACTATATTTTCATCTAAATTATGTTAGTTTTTGAAATATGTTTAACTCTAATGCTCGATTTGCAAAAATTAACCTTCCATTTGATTATGGAATTGATCTCTTCTTCTCTCATATCTAAATGGCGGAAAGACTCATTTTACAATAAGGGGTTCATCTAGTTACCAACATTTTATTTTAGACAAAACAACATCCCTAGACTAGTGTAATTTTCATATTGCCCTAAAACTTAAGATGCAACTCTAATTAAGAATCGTTTTACACTTGTGATGATAATAACGTTTAAACAATCTTTCAAATTTTTTGTACGCAGTAGCAATGGTAGCCAATCTAAAATCGAGGGAAAACTCAAATCCAAACGAAGAACAAAAACACACCAAACATCCAAACGACCATTGTAGTTATATAAAAAAAAAAAAATCTCTCAAATCTATGAAATCTGACCGCAGTCGGCGATCACCACGGGCTTGGACGGCCTGCAATAACCGCTATCATCTCCGACCTCTTCCATGATGCTCGTGATCACGTCCAATCCTTCAACAACTTGGCCAAACACGACGCACTCCTCGTCATAATCCGTGATCTCAGTCATGCAGATCATGAACTGAGATCCGTTAGTGTTCGCACCACGGTTCCACATGGTGAGAATACCTGGGCCGGTGTGCTTTTTGATGAAGTTCTCATCCTCGAAGAATCTATCTTCATAAATGGATTCACCTCCGGTTCCCTCCCCGGCAATGAAATCTCCTCCACACAACGTATAGTTGAGATCCACCTCGTGGAAGATTGATCCCTTGTAGTGGAGTGGCTTGCCAAGCTTCCCCATTCCTTTCTCGCCGGTGCAGAGTGCCCGGAAGTTCTCGGCCGTCCGAGGGGTCGTGTCCGCAAAGAGCTCCATCACGACCCGACCAGCCGGCTTGCCGTCCACGGTTATATCAAAGAAAACCTTAGGGTTAGCCATTTTCAAAGATGGATCGGATAATTTAGGGGTTTCTGCGAGGACGGATTCATATTCCTCCTTAACACCGCCACCAGCCGGAGGATGAACATGGGCTCCATTAACACCGCCACCAGCCGGTGGTACGGGTCTGCCGACAGGGTTAACGATAATTGTGAATCCAACCGGAACGTTAATTGTAATGGCTCTGTCGTCGCTTTCATTAAAGCGAAAACTAATCTCCATTTCTCGGAGAAATTAGGGTTGTTTGTTTCTGCGAGGAGGGAGGGAGAGAGAGAGAGAGATGAAGATGGGAAGAAGTCACTCACAAGCGTCTGGATAAAGTCAAATCTGAGTAGGGTTAAACTTTATTTATTTGTTAAGATAGGCTATTAATTAGATCATCATACTATAATTCGAAAAGATAGGCTATTATAAAAAGGTAGTTTTTGTGTAGAAGAAGAAATGTTTGATCCAACGGCTGTGATTGTTTCACTTATACGGTGGAGTTTTTCTTATTGAAAGTCAATCCGTGTACAATCCCTTAAAACTAGGAGAAACATACGCTTGTTTGACTAGGGACTAGGGATTGTGTTTTGTACATTCCTTTTCAATTTATTTTGCTAATAAATCATTCTCCATTTTTATTTACTAATAGTAACAAATTTTAATCATTCCCGTTACATGGAGTTGTATACGCAGATTTATTTATTAAAATATATATATGGTCTGACATATTAGTTAATAGTAATAATAACATATTTTAATTATTCTCGTTACATAGAATTGAATTTTGGTAAGAAAGTTTGTTATTTTCTCTGAATATTAAGTTGCTTAGTACTACCCAAATCCCTATGATCACTCATGTATTTGTCTTTTCACAAATTTGTCGTTGATATAACATTTAATTTTAAGTCTATTGGTTTATAGAACTGAAAACATATGTGAGAACTACTACAATATCAAATGAGAATTGAGAATAATTTACTACACTCATCCGCTATCCTCAAAATTTTATCTATCAAAATTATGGTATTTTCTTTTTGTCAAGCTCCAGGTAGTCTTGTCGTGAATACTCGTATATGAACAAAATGTAACATTTTTAATATGTTTCTCGGGCAAACTGATTTTTGATACATGTATGCAGAAGTTAAATTTATTTATAATATTATTATTCTCTCGATTTCTCCGTTTGTCTCTTTTATCATAAAGACGTAACTCTCGCTCTTTCTTAAAAACGGTTATGTTTTGATTTGTATATAAATTATTTTGCCATCTTAAGTTTACAATTCTCGCAATCCTACCTCCTTTCATCCCTCTAGTTGGAACAACAAACCTTTCTTCAAAATATGTTTAAAACTTTCGTAAATTAAGTAGCACCGCAAATCAACCAGTCTCATTTACGGTTTTGAATTTAGAAAAATGGTTTGAAAAACATATAGATTTCTCTTAGTTAAACTAATAATTCTCAAACCAATTAAAAAAAATTATTTGAACTGAATTCTATTGAAAAGCTACCTGATTTATCAGAAATAAGAAATATTAATGTCATTTGACAATTAGAAAGTTGTTTTTTAAGTTCATCTTTCTTCGATTTGATTCTTATGCCTTCGGTTCTTAATTTTTCTGTCTACGGTCTTCATTTCTTTAATTTTAGCTTTATGGTCAAATTAGAATAAATAATAACCCACCAATCAACTCTACGTGCTTCACTTACTTCTTTATTTACTCGCTCGTTAAATAAGGATGTTGTGTTGCCAAAAAATAGTGAGAGTATTGGTATTATAACATTAGGCAAATAATCCCTATACAATTTTTGTTTGTTTAGTCGTCGCGGAATTTATAGTTGGATGATTCATGGGTTAATTTATGCCAAAAAATAATTTGATATTGTAATTTGTAACTGCCGCTCAAACCACCGAATTATCATATCGGGCTAAACTTAATTAAGATGTTAGCAATCAGTAATGCCGAATTCTAAACTATGATTACACATTCCCATCTTATTTCTACCACATTTTTAACCAAACAACCTTGTAACTCGTATCCGATCCAATACCCATTACTACATATCTTTTCCTCTCGACATTCTAAACTAATGATTAGTGATTACTTATAATTATCCTTTTTCTAAAATTAAAAGGGCCCGATGGGTTTACATCAGAATTCTACAAGCAGGCTTGGACGATAGTAGGGCAACACTTATCTGATGCAGTGAAAGAGTTTTTTTCCACATGGCAGATCTTGAAACAATGGAATAGCACATCTATCTCACTGATACCGAAGAAGCCCAATGCTGAAAAAATCACCGATTTCAGGCCAATCTCCTGCTGCAATGTGCTTTATAAGGTCATCTCGAAGATCTTAGCCCGTAGACTTGAGACAATTCTCCCTCTTTGGATTTCTCCTTCGCAATCAGCGTTTGTTAAGGGCAGGCTGTTAACTGAGAATGTACTTCTTGCCACGGAATTGGTTCAGGGTTTTGGTCAAAAGAATATTTCTAGAAGAGGTGTGTTAAAGGTGGATCTTAGGAAAGCATTTGATACGGTGGGTTGGGATTTCATGCTGGAGGTCCTAAGTGCTGCAAACATCCCTGAAAAGTATGTTAATTGGATCAAGCAATGTATTACAACAACTAGATTCTCCATCAATGTCAATGGTTCTTTATGTGGCTACTTCAAAGGCGTAAAGGGGCTGAGACAAGGTGACCCATTATCCCCTTCTCTCTTTGTGATTGCTATGGAAATTTTATCTCGCTCTTTGGAGGCCAAGTTTGTTGATGGAACTATTGGTTATCATCCAAGAGCCAAAGACTTGAAGATCTCGAGCCTAGTCTTCACAGATGACCTGATGATCTTTTATGATGGTAAACCTTCATCCCTTCAGGGTATTACTTCTGTCCTTGTGTTTTGTACATTCCTTTTCAATTTATTTTGCTAATAAATCATTCTCCATTTTTATTTACTCGCTCGTTAAATAAGAATGATGTGTTGCCAAAACATATATACTACATTAGGCAAATAATCCCTATAAAGGTTTTTTAGTCGTCGCGGAATTTTACGGAAAGGGTAACTTCTGTTTGAAAATCATGCTTTCAAGGAACCCATAACCAAATTGATACTTTTACTATAACTTTAGAGATATTTACGCTGGACAAGATCAAGATGCAATTGAGAGGATTATCATCCTTAATGTTGCAAAGATGTGCAACGCCTTGAATTACGTACCTAGGATTACAAAGAAGAAAAAAAAGAGAGTAGGAGGAGCAAGAGACATTTCTACTAAAGACTAGGAAAAATCTAGTTGATTCAAACGCAATAATATCTCTCACAATACTCTGAAAATAAGAAAAAAGTGAAATTGTAAAGTTGGATTTGTTTCTTGTATATATGTAAATTCCGTTTCCCACACACATCGCAACTGGTCATGACTATGATCTTTTCGTGTTTTAACTTTTAAGTCACATTAGTAGAGGTTATTAAAGCATAGATGTCAGTCGATCTCTTCCATTTGTTGTTGTGTCCTATATATGTTTCTCTCTCTCTCATCTGGTATTTTAGCAACTGTTTTTTTTTTTTCTAATTCGAGAAAATATATCTTCCAATTAGAGTTTTTGATTTTTTCAGTTTGAGAAATTTTGTTTTCGGATGTTTTTTTCCCTGTTTTGGAGTTTATTTTTCTTCGTGATTTGTTATTATTTTGAATTTTTGTTTCTATTAGACTATGTATTATGTATTAGTACATATATATAAGAAAACGTATGTACAGAATAACATTGAATTAATGAGAATCATTTGATTTCACTTGATATTAAGATACGATATGAAATCCTACCTATTAAATTCTCTTGGATAAAACTGTTAAATATTCTATTTAAACATAAAAACTTTTAGTATTTGCATCCAAACACTATATATTTAAAAAAAAAAAAATCTATTTGGAAACTATTTTAACATTATCCAAATTTGTTTTTACAAATATAAATTAATAAAATAAATATAATTCCGAATTTGGGATAATATATAAATTTAAATATAATATCTTCAGAATTTTTTTTGCGAATGAGATGTGGTGTTGAAAATTTGTGGTTTTAAAGATTTTATTAAACAACATACAAAAAATTTTCAAGATTTTTTTGGTTTACTATATTAAACATAAATAATGTTAAAGAATAAATAAGAATTTTTTTTTTATAGAATTGCCAAACATGAATTATTTTGTAGACAATAGAATAATTCAGATTGTATAAATTTTTGAAAAAATATTAAATCATATTAGATTTTAAAGATTTTAAGTCAGAAATATCAAACGAAATTGTTTAAATTCTGCTAATTTTTCTGATCTATACTATTAAAACAGGGTAACATTTTGTAAACAAACAGATTTTAGTCTAATCCCATTCCGGATATCTACTATCCCTACTTTTTATCTCTGTTTCCAAACAAGTTTTTTTTTTAAATTCGAGAATATCCAATTTTGATACGAAAAAGATTTGATGCAATATTCTTTATTTAATATTAAACTTCCATTTAGATAAACATAAAAAAACTTCTTCAACACTCTTCATTCATCTATATAAAGAGACTCTTTCGATCATTGATACACAGTTCTTTAGGTTTCTGTACATGTTTTTATTTTATTCTTCTACCTTCTTATTATGAATTTTTTGTTAAATATGATGCGTATTGACATGTTTTTTTCTTTCTTGCAGGACCTCAATGGATTAGCACCAACCAAAGCTGAAGACGGGAGTTTCTTCACATTTCGAAATTAGGAAAAATTTTCAGATTGAGGTAAAATCATAAATTTCTTTTCAAGCTTTTTATTTTTCTTGAATGTTTTTCTCATAATTTTGGTACTGACTATATATTTATTTTTTTCATTTTAGTCTATTCCCATCCAGAATAACTACTATTCCCTTCTTTTTATTCCTGTTGCCAAATAGATATTTTTGGTTAAATTTAAAAATTAATTATATTTGTAAAATCTTACCAAATCTTTAATTATTTACTATTTTCGAAATTATAGCAAAATCTTACCAAATCTTTAATTATTTGCTATTTACGAAAATAGATATAATATCTTTACAAAAATATTCCTTAGTTTGATTTTTTTTTTTTGAATTTAAAAATAATTCCGAAAATTCAAATTTTAATTTAGTTTAGTTTGGATTTAATTAAATATATGTTATATTAATTATTTTAAAGAATTAATATTTCGTTACATACAAAACAAATTAATATAGAAAGACAAATATATTATATTATTTACACTTCATTAGATACAAATTGACATAATTTAATAAATTACATATACATATTATATATAAGTATACACTGCATAATTTATACAACTTTTCATTTATATGTTTTAACAATAATAGTTTCATCGATTTATAAAATTGTATAACAGTTTCATCAATTTATTTTTGACTCTCATAATATTTCTCATAATTAAGTTTTGATGGCAAAGATATATTAATATTTCGCTATAAAATCAAACATTTAAATTACTATTTTATCATATCAATTTTTTTTAACTTCTCAACAAATACATTTTTTACATGATCAATGATTTATATAAATATTGATAACAGTTGTAGTCCATGGTCAATGATATTTTTCCATATATTATAAAAATCAAAAAAGAAATGAAACATAAAAAGTCAATTTTATGCCTTTAAATCTTAGTAATTTTTAAAAAATTAAGAGTTTGCATTAACTTTTTTTTAAAAAAAAATAAGAGCTTGCATTAAATTTTGAAATATTTATTGGATATTTCCCGAGTTTGCATCAACATTTAAATACAAAATATTTAGAAGTAATAACAAAATATGTTTATTTCTAAAACTAAATCTTATTATTGCATTCAAAATTTACTATATGATTGTATATATTCTTTAAGTAATTATCTAATATATTTGAAATTCACAATCGTACTGAAAAGGTAAATCATGTATTCTAAATTTTAAAATATAATAATTGTTGATTTCCTTAAAAATAGTATTACCTTTAACAAAAGAGCATATTCTTTTAAAAAAAAAAAAAACCAAAACAGAATATTTGCTTTCCAAATATTTGTTACGATATTTTTTACGTGATACGTTTGCTATTTATTTGGGATATGTTTCCATATAATTCAAAATATACGAGATATCTATTTAATTACACCGAAAAATATTCATAGAAAACAATAAAATCGACAATCATCTAGAAACGTATTGAGTACTCATCCATTCACTATATGAAGAAGACATCTCGACATACTCCATCATCTCAAACATATGAACGTTTCTAAGATTTTTATTTTATTTGTTTTGTTTCTATACAGTTTCTATCTTCTGTTTGTGTGTTTTCGTCTTCCGATCTACCAAAAAAAAAGATTTCATACCGGAAAGATCATGTTGAATTTTATAACTTTCTTCTTTCTTAATCACTTTCCCACGATTGACTAAAATATTGATTCTTACTCAGTTTGTGTTTCCATTGCAATAGGTATATGCCAATGATGGATGAGAAGAAGATCATGTAGAATATATTGTTCTCTACATTAGATTCAAAATATCTAAATCTACATATTTAATTTTATTTGCATCAAATCTCTAAAATGGAAAAGATTTGTTAGAGTTCAATCGCATCCCGTGCACTAGATTTTCACTCAATCATAGTAAAATGTTGTAGATAATTTGACTTTAAATTAAGTGAATAGGTAGAAACTTAATAGAAAAATAAGGTTTTATTTTGTTGATTTTTTAAAAATATACCATTGTATGAACAAAAAGACAGTTAAACTGTATGAATTTTTAGTTGAACTTTACAGATTTTAGAAGTGTTAAACTTTGATTGGATAAATTAAAACTTTAATGATTTTAAAATAAAGTTAAAATTTACAAGAATTGACACTTAAAATAAAATAAATATTCAAAGTATGAGACGGAAAAACAGTAAAAGATATGAGATGGGTAGATAGAACGATTTAGATATGAGAATAAATGAAAAACTGATAAGATTATATTTAAGTAGAAAACCGAGTATAAGCAAAAGACAGATGCCAGTAGTTGAGATTTTGAACGGTTCTAATGTATATTCACCATACATGTAAAAGTCTAAGCGATTAGTTTGAGCTTGATTTAAAAACTTTTGTTATGTGTCACTCCTACAATTAATTTTGTAGATAATTTGACTTTAAATTAAGTGAATAGGTAGAAACTTAATAGAAAAATAAGGTTTTATTTTGTTGATTTTTTAAAAATATACCATTGTATGAACAAAAAGACAGTTAAACTGTGTGAATTTTTAGTAGAACTTTACAGATTTTAGAAGTGTTAAACTTTGATTGGATAAATTAAAACTTTAATGATTTTAAAATAAAGTTAAAATTTACAAGAATTGACACTTAAAATAAAATAAATATTCAAAGTATGAGACGGAAAAACAGTAAAAGATATGAGATGGGTAGATAGAACGATTTAGATATGAGAATAAATGAAAAACTGATAAGATTATATTTAAGTAGAAAACCGAGTATAAGCAAAAGACAGATGCCAGTAGTTGAGATTTTGAACGGTTCTAATGTATATTCACCATACATGTAAAAGTCTAAGCGATTAGTTTGAGCTTGATTTAAAAACTTTTGTTATGTGTCACTCCTACAATTAATTTCATCTGTAAGTTCCCGGATATGATAAAGAGGTGATTAATAGGGACTTTAACCTTAGGTTATTAAAGTATTTCAAAAAAATGTTGTAGAGAATTTGACTTTAAAATAATGGAAAAAAATTATGTCTTATTTTGTTGGCATTTAAAAAATAAACCACCGCAAGAACTTAAAGACGAAGTTAGACTGTGTGAATTTTTACTTATTATTTTTAAGAGTTTTAACAGTGTTAAACTTTAGTTAGATAAATTAAAACTGTAAAGATTTTAAAATAAAATAAAACTCTTCAAATTGTCACACGGAAAAACAATAAAGATAGCGAGTTAGATATGAAATTACAAATAACAAAATCGATAAGATTGAGTTTGAATTTAAATTCAAATTCTCGCACGGAAAAACAGTAAAAATAGCGATAAAGGAGCGACTTAGATATGAGATTACAAATAACAAAATCAATAACATTGAGTTTGAATTTAAACTCGAGTATAAGAAGGAGACGGATGACGATAGTTGAGTTGAAATTTTGAACGGTTCTAATGTATCACAAAACGGGTAAAGGTCTAAGCGATTAGTTTGAGTTTCATTTTTTTTTTTGCTGATGTGTCTCTTCCACAATTATTCTCAGCTGGACGTTCCTCGATCTGATAGAGATGAGATTGGTAAGGAATATAACTTTAGATTGTTAACGTACTTTAAGAAATTGTTGTAGAGAATTTGACTTTAAAATAATGTGTAGCAATTTAAAAGAAAAAATTAAGGTTTTATTTTGTTGGTTTTAAAAAATTAACCATCGGAGGAACAAAAAAAGCTAAGTTAGGATATGTGAATTTTTAGAAGAATTTTACGGGTTTTAAAAGTGTTAAACATTGACTGGATCAATTAGAACTTTAACGATAATTTAAAATAAAGTAATAGTTTATAAAGTTTCACAATTAAAGTAAAATAAGTATTCAAAGTCACAAGAAAAAGCAGTAAAGATAGCGAGAAATGAACGATTTAGATATAAGAGGGAGAGGGATGACAAAGTTGAGTTGAGATTTTGAACGATTCAAATGTATAATAACAATACGGATAAAAGTCTAAGCGAAAAGTTTGAGCTTGATTCAAAAATGTTTTGATGATGTGTCATTACCACAATTATTCTCAGCTGGATGGTCCTCGATCTGATAGAGAGGTGATTAGTATGGACTTTAATTTTATATTATTAATGTATTTTAAAAACAATATTGAAGATAATTTGACTTTAAATTAATAGGTAGCGATTTAAAAGAAAAAAATAAGGTTGGATTTTGTTGGTTCTTTAAAAATTAACCATGGTAGGAACAAAAAAACAAAGTTAAACTGTGTGAATTTTTAGAAAAATTTAACGGGTTTTAAATGTGTTAAACATTAACTGGATTAATTAGAACTTTAACGATAATTTAAAATAAAGTACGAGTTTATAAAATCTCACAATTAAAGTAAAATAAAAGTATTCAAAGTCTCACATTGAAAAAGCAGTAAAGATAGCAAGAAAAGAACGAGTTAGATATAAGATTACGAATGAAAAACCAATAAGATTGAGTTTAAACCCGAGTTGAGTTGAGATTTTGAACGATTCAAATGTAAATTAAAAATACGGATAAAAGTTTAAGCGATAATTTTGAGCTTGATTCAAAAATATTTTGTTGATGTGTCATTCTCATAATTATTCTCAGCTGGATGTTCCTCGATATGATAGAGAGGTGATTAGTATGAACTTTAATTTTAGGCTATTAATATATTTGAAACAAAATGTTGTAGATAATTTGACTTTAGATTAATAGGTAGCGATTTAAAAGAAAAAAATAAGGTTTATTTTGTTGATTTTTTAAAAATTAACCATGGTAAGAACAAAAAGACAAAGTTAAACTGTGTGAATTTTTAGTAGAACTTTAAAGATTTTATAAGTGTTAAACTTTGATTGGATAAATTAAATCTTTAAAAATTATAAAATAAATAAAAATTTCTAAAATCTCGCACTTAAAATAAAATAAAACTTGAAAGCCAGAGACGGAAAAACAGTAAAAGATATGATATGGCTAGAAAAGAACGATTATGAGATTATAAATGATAAACTGATAAGATGGAGTTTGAGTAGAAAACCGAGTATAAACAAGAGACGTATGACAATAGTTAAATTGATATTTGAACGGTTCTAATGTATAATCACAATACAGTTAAAATAAAATAAAAGTTTTCAATTGTTCACATAGAAAAATAGAAAAATGAACGATTTAGACAAGAAATTACAAATGAAAAAACCGATAAGATTGAGTTTGAGTAGAAAACCGAGTATAAGCAAGGGACGAATGACAATAGTTGAATTGACATTTTGAACGGTTCTAATGTATAATCACAATACAGTTAAAATAAAGTAAAAGTTTTTAAAGTCTCACATAGAAAAACAGTAAAGATAGCAAAATTGATCTCGGTTTAGACATGAAATTACAAATGAAAAACTGATAAAATTGAGTTTGAGTAGAAAACCGAGTATAAGCAAGAGACAGATGACAATAGTTGAGTTGAGAACATCTAATTTTATAACATAACATATTAAAAATGTTACCTACAAAAAAATTAGATATCTAAACACCAATATTATCTGTAACCTCTAAACCCGTTACAATAAGTAAATAACTTATGAAAACTAAACCCACAAAGGATTTTTTATGTCTAATCAGGAATTGTTGTGTTTCATATTACGAAAATTATATATATAAAAACAAAGTATTGTTAAACCCAAAATAAATATGTCTCATATTACAATTTGTTCGTCCGCAACATCAATTATACTAAACACAATAAAAACAATATATATTACAAAATTTCATAAACCAAATAAATAAAAAATTCCCGTGCGGACGCACGGGTTATAATCTAGTTTTAACTTAAATCATAAGAATTTATGTTATAAAAATTAATTTTAATACATTAAATTAATGTTTTGAAATGACCCGGGTACGATATTATAAAATGCATTCTAATATGAAAAGATTATTTCTTACACATTTATAAAAACAGAAAATGATCACATTTGACAAAAAAGGGTCATATGTTTAACTCTAATGCTCGATTTGCAAAAACTTCACTTTGATTATGGAAGTGAACCCTTTTTCTCATCTAAATGGAGGAAACACTGATTTTTCAAGAACGGGTTCATCTAGTTATAACTTATAACCAAAACTTTATTTTAGGCAAAAAAAACATCCCCTGGACATAACTGTTGCTTTGTTGTTTAGGTTGTTCTATAAAACCATAAGATGATCACATTTACTTGGATTGGGATCTCACTCGCATGGCCCTGAAATCTCCCGCTTAGCCATTAGAGAGGTAACTGATTCTCATTCAATACACTATATCAATATGCATTCAATACACTATATCAATATGCATTCTAATATGAAAACACTCATTTTACTATAAATGGTTCATCTAGTTATAAGTATCAGCTTAAAGCCGCCGGAATTTTCATTTCGGGCTATAAACTTAAGATGCAACTATAATAAGAATCATTTTACACTTGTGAATTGTGATGATAGTAACGTTTAAAACCTGTTTTCGGATTTGTTATTGCAGTATCAATAATAGCTAAAGATTTATGGTTATCATTATTCAATGGTAGCCAATCTAAGCTTGAGGGAAAACTGAAATTCAAACGAAGAAAAAAAAACATACCAAACATCAAAACGACCATTGTAGTCAATTATAAGGATTAAAAATATCTCAAATCTAAGAAATCTGACCGCAGTCGGCGATCACCACGGGCTTGGAAGGCCTGTAAGAGCAGCTATCATTTCCGACTTGTTCCATAATGCTCGTGATCACATCCAATCCTTCAACAACTTGGCCAAACACGACGCATTCGTCGTCGTAATCCGTGGTCTCCGTCATGCAGATCATGAACTCAGATCCGTTGCCTTTCGTATTACCGTTGTTCCACATGGTGAGAATACCTGGGCCGGTGTGTTTTCTGATGAAGTTCTCATCCTCGAAGAATCTATCTTCATAAATGGATTCACCTCCGGTTCCCTCCCCGGCAATGAAATCTCCTCCACACAACGTATAGTTGAGATCCACCTCGTGGAAGATTGATCCCTTGTAGTGGAGTGGCTTGCCAAGCTTCCCCATTCCTTTCTCGCCGGTGCAGAGTGCCCGGAAGTTCTCGGCCGTCCGAGGGGTCGTGTCCGCAAAGAGCTCCATCACGACCCGACCAGCCGGCTTGCCGTCCACGGTTATATCAAAGAAAACCTTAGGGTTAGCCATTTTCAAAGATGGATCGGATAATTTAGGGGTTTCTGCGAGGACGGATTCATATTCCTCCTTAACACAGCCACCAGCCGGAGGATGAACATGGCCTCCATTAACACCGCCACCAGCCGGAGGATGAACATGGGCTCCATTAACACCACCACCAGCCGGTGGTACGGGTCTGCCGACAGGGTTAACGTTAATTGTGAATCCAACCGGGACGTTAATTGTAATGGCTCTGTCGTCGCTTTCATTAAAGCGAAAACTGATCTCCATTTCTCGGAGAAATTAGGGTTGTTTGTTTCTGCGAGGAGGGAGAGAGAGAGATGAAGATGGGAAGAAGTCGCTCACAAGCGTCTGGATAAAGTCAAATCTGAGTAGTGTTAAACTTTATTTATTTGTTAAGATAGGCTATTAGTTAGATCATCATACTATAATTCGAAAAGATAAGCTATTAAAAAGAGGTAGTTTTTGTGTAGAAGAAGAAATGTTTGATCCAACGGCTGTGATTGTTTCACTTATACGGTGGAGTTTTTCGTATTGAAAGTGAATCCGTGTAAAATCCCTTAAAACTAGGAGAAAAATACGCTTGTTTGACTAGGGATTGTGTTTTGTGCATTCCTTTTCAATTTATTTTGCTAATAAATCATTCTCCATTTTTATTTACTCGCTCGTTAAATAAGAATGATGTGTTGCCAAAACATATATACTACATTAGGCAAATAATCCCTATAAAGGTTTTTTTAGTCGTCGCGGAATTTTACGGAAAGGGTAACTTCTGTTTGACAATTATGCTTTCAAGGAACCCATAACCAAATGGCAATGTATAAAAAAGATCGGAAAAACTTTCATTCAGAGTAATTGATACTTTTACTATAACTTTAGAGATATTTACGCTGGACAAGATCAAGATGCAATTGAGAGGATTATCATCCTTAATGTTGCAAAGATGTCCAACGCCTTGAATTACGTACCTAGGATTACAAAGAAGAAGAAAAAAGAGCAGGAGGAGCAAGAGACATTTCTACTGAAGACTAGGAAAAATATAGTTGATTCAAACGCAATAATATCTCTCACAATACTCTGAAAATAAGAAAAAAGTGAAATTGTAAAGTTGGATTTGTTTCTTGTATATATGTAAATTCCGTTTCCCACACACATCGCAAAGCATAGATGTCGGTCGATCTCTTCCATTTGTTGTTGTGTCCTATATATGTTTCTCTCTCTCTCATCTGGTATTTTAGCAACTGTTTTTTTTCTTTCTAATTCGAGAAAATATATCTTCCTTCCAATTAGAGTTTTTGATTCTTTCAGTTTGAGAAATTTTGTTTTCGGATATTTTTTGCCTGTTTTGGAGTTTATTTTTCTTCGTGATCTGTCATTATTTTGAATTTTTGTTTCTATTTCTTTTTCAGTCCAAAACATATTTGTTTCAAACGTTTGCATGAAACGAGTCTTTTTATTGATTTTTTTTCCATTGAAGAAAAATGGAAAATTAACGTTTTTAAAAATCAGAAATAGAGATGAACAGAGCTGTTTAAATAATCTATTTTCGATTGGAAGCTATTCTTAAAATTAATACATATCTTCTAAAAGGAAAAGATTTGTTTTCTTATGGGAAAAGTCATGGTTTTCTGTTTTTTTTTTTTAAATGGTTTTCTGTTTTGTAATAGTTCGTCGAAGAAGAAGCAATTTTTGTTCTTTTTGGTTTAAAAGAAGAAGCAATTATATATTCCATCATTTTTTTAGTATATAATTGCTTCTTTATTAAATTAGTACTAAATATCGTCAAAAATTAATGAAATAAGATTTGTAATTGCTTCTTCATTAAAAATTTTTTAGTATATAATTGCTTCTTCATTTTTTTGTATTGAGAGCTCTAATTGAATCGAGGTCGAGAATATCCGACGGTGAATATGGGAACGACTAGTGCCTTCTGTCTCCTCTTTCCTTTATTTATAATATAGTCCTCTCGTTATCGTTGCCTCCAAATTTGTCTATTTTAGTTTTTTTTTGCCTTGTTCCTTCCTTTAATGCAGAATTTTATTTAATATTGCTAATTATTTCCCCCCTATTATGGCCATCGATGCCTGTCTAATAGAAAAAGGTCGCCGGAAGATATATGCACACGTAATATAATCTAGAATTTTATGTTCTACAATACAGACCCCATGACTAAATCATAATGTTATGTTCACTACATGGGTCTACTTCTCTTTACAAAAAGAAATTGAACTTCCTTTATCAAAATTCATATGAAAAAGGCAAAAAGCATATGCAATTGTTACCGTATCCAATTATGGGCTAGTGTTTAGTTAAGTAATTAGAACTTAACCCGCGGTATAATTAGTGTGGGGTAATTTTTTTATAATAAATTGTTTTGAAATTTAAGAAAAATTGCTTTTATTTGAATTTTATAATATGCATAACTCATGATTATAGATAGAATTGTCAAACAGAATAATTTGTCTATTTAACCCATTTTGCAGTAGACTAAAATATTATTCGGGCTAACCCTTAAAACATATAATTTTGAAAACATAACTATATTAATTATTATGCACCGTTTAATGACTCTAGTTTTGTGGTTAGTTCAGAAACTCTTTAAAAAACAAAATCTTGTGTCTAACTTTTTATAAAATTAGTAAAATATTTTTCAGTTTTTATTTTGATATAAATTCAAATAAAATATAATTAACTATAGTGAAAAATATATTAAGATTTTGAATAGATTTTTTTTTCTTTGAATATAATATATATATTTATTATTATTTAAAAATATATAGTAGATAACATTTTTAATGCAAAATAAATATTTGTCATATTTTTACCGTTAATTGTAAAAGAGAATTATACCCTTTCCTATTTCAATTATTCTTTGTTATTTGTAATAATATTTCATGTAATAACTTACAAAACAAAGTTCATTTTTAAAAACATCTTTTTAAATAATATTATAAAGATTTTCAAGGCTCTATCTTTAATTACCACTCTAAAGAAAATATAGTACTATTCTTCAATGTACATAACTTTTAAATAAAACCATAGCATCTATATATGCATAATCTATATAATGCATTATGCATGTGATATTTTTCAACATAGATACCACCTCCCTATACCAATTGTTTTTTTTTTACTATGAAGGGAAAGGTTTAATTACCACAAAATAAAAGCTGTGTCGGCTTAAAGTGTGTATATTTAGTGTTGTATAAATATGTAAACAGAATATACAAGCAAACAAAAACTCTTGATGCGATCCCTACGTTGCACGGAATCGCCGGCAAAGCTCTGATTCCCGCTTCGAAATCGGAGTCGGAATCGGAATCGGTCGGAATCGGTCGGAATCGCTTGGGAATCGCGATTCTGGAAAAGTGGAGTTTGGAATCGATTGGGAATCGTACGATTCCGATTTGGAATCGAGTTGATCGGATTTGGAAGCGTCCAGCGATTTCATAAAACCAGATCGAAAAGTTTTCTGAAAAAGACGAAGACATGGTCTGATCACTTGCTCTTCTCTTTGGGCTTGTAAACTTTTTTATGGTCCAATTGTATGTTTTGTCGGCAGCCCATTTGTTTATTATTTTATTTTTTCGAATTGTTTATTATTTTTAGCGGCTAAATTTTGTTATTAATAAATATTATCTAATTGATGATTTGTTTCTTTAATAGAATATATTATAATTATAAATCTAAATTAAAAAAAAAAAGATTGAACATTTTGCCGCCGTAAGCTTCTGATTTTATCGTGAACTATAAGTAAAAGAAGCAAAGATAATTTATTTTTTTGTTGAAATGTGAAATTTATAGATCAACAAGAAAAATATGTACAAGAGTTTGGGAAGATTAGAAAAACCAGAAACATTGCAAATATGTTTAACTCAAAACAAGTTCAAAATGGAGTTTAGGGGATGTTGCATATGCTGGACCAGCGAGCGAGGAGGTCTGTGTTGCTTCCGTCCTCTCCGTAGAGCGCAATGAGTCGATGACGAAGGTCCTTGTCTATAGAGTGTGCGAGCTGAGATGGTGAACGACATGGCCGGTTATGCCGTCTCCCATTGCGTTCTCGCCAAATGCTATAGATCGTAGCTTGGAAGGCGAGGCGGGCTAGAATGGAGTCGGTCTTACTCCCTCTAAAATGCGTCAAAGACTGAAGAGTAATATGCCAAGCTGGGTTCTTCCTCCTCCCAAGTAAACCAGCACATAAATATGTCCATACCGTATACCGTATACCAGCAAAGATAATTTTAAACAACGACGATATCAATTTATGATTTAAGTATTTTTTTTTTTTAAACTGAGTTACTGAATTTTTGTTATTTAACATATATTTTTTTTAAATATATTTGGTGTTTAATATATATATAAACGCTTCCAACACGTACCCGCTTCCTATTTTTTTTTAAAAACTTGATTCCGCGCTTCCAAACGCTTCCGCTTCCGATTCCATGCAGCTTAGTGCGATCCCATGAATTGAATTCGCTTATATCCGTATTGAAAATCTGTTTAAGATACTTCCAATATCGTTACTCCAGTCCATATCCCTCTTATTTTGTAAATTACGGAAATTGAGGAGTGGTTACGTTTATCTTGCATGTTGCCAATAAATAATATTAACATTCTTCGACACTTTCACAAGACTGAAATATACACACTTTAAGAGTTTTTATGCTAAACTACTAAAAAAAAAAGTTTTCAAAATTTTCTTACAAACGGAAACAAATTAGTATTGTTTTCTTCATGTTCATATGCTAAACCATTGGATCTACTGGAATGGGTTGATCCCCTCATCTTCATGAGCCATTTGAAAGTCTTCTTCTAGATAGTGGATGATGAACCTCTGAAGCCCTTGGACGATGTACCTCCTCGTCACAATGACACGGTTGGCTTTATTTGTGGGATGATCGGCGATTGAACGGTATTCAACTTCGACATTCAAACCATTACGCTTTGAAAAAAAAAACAAGTGTGAACTTATTATATGCAAAATCTGTCTTGAATCATATCAGAATCTTCCATTTAAGTAGGAAGATGTTATTTTAAATAGAAGATAAGATACATGAATCGTTACAAATAGTCGGTAGTAGGTTGATCACCATTTTAGCGATGGAAGTCACATCGCCTTACACGGTCTATGGGATAGAAGTAGAGTCCAAAAACGGGACGTGGCTCTTGTCGTAGAGTAATTTGCAATGTTTCATCGGAGCAAGGAAGCAATCTGACTTTGCGACAATATTGCATGTCGCAAGCCTGTAACAATTTGCGCTGCAAAAAAAGTATATATTCAGTCACAATCGTGTATCATCAAAGATTTTGTGTTTACAAGATTTCTTGATAAATGATATTTGTCAATTCCTCTATGCTTATCGTTATAGCACAAGAGATGTCAAATCCAAAAGGATTAGATTAAGCCACTAAAAATACACGAAACTCCTAAATCTAAGCTAAACAAAGAGAGTTTTTACTAATTGTCTAATGAGATTGAATGTCTCAAAACTCAATTCTATCAAATGACTAACAATCTAAGCAATTGAAACGATTCAAACAAGATAAGATAATAAACTAAACAAGAGACTTAATTGAACTTAAAGTAATATAAAAAGGCGAATCTTAGGGTGAGGTAATTGATTTTGGGTGATCTAGAACTAATCCATGATGCCAATATACTCAACCAATACTAATCCTTAGGTTTAGACCACTAATCAAGACTAATCCACTTCCATGGCATTAATCACTTGTTAATCACCTAATTAAGAATAAACTTCCATTTGTAATTAAACAATCATCAAGCATTGAAAACAAGGTCTAATCAATCAATAAACACCTTTATTTGTCAATTCCTCTATGCTTATCGTTATAACATAAGAGATGTCAAATCCAAAGGGATTAGATTAAGCCACTAAGAATACACGAAACTCCTAAATCTAAGCTAAACAAAGAGGGTTTTTACTAATTGTCTAATGAGATTGAATGTCTCAAAACTCAATTCTATCAAATGACTAACAATCTAAGCAATTGAAACGATTCAAACAAGATAAGATAATAAACTAAACAAGAGACTTAATTGAACTTAAAGTAATATAAAAAGGTGAATCTTAGGGTGAGGTAATTGATTTTGGGTGATCTAGAACTAATCCATGATGCCAATATACTCAACCAATACTAATCCTTAGGTTTATACCACTAATCAAGACTAATCCACTTCCATGGCATTAATCACTTGTTAATCACCTAATTAAGAACAAACTTCCATTTGTAATTAAGCAATCATCAAACATTGAACACAAGGTCTAATCAACCAATAAACACCTTGGAAAACTATTTCCATAGGCCAAGAGTGTAAATCCCTAAATAAGTTCATTGGGGAATTTCATCAAACACCTTCCGGGCGAGAAATTCCCTATGATCTAAATCAACTTAATCAAGGCTAATCTAGCTTTAGGAACACTTATTAAGGAAGGGAATCAAACTATCTAAACCCCTAACATCATGGATCAACCCCAAATCACCCTAATCTATCTCACCCAAAAGACCCTAAAAGACTACTCACTAGTCATGTTAATCCCAACAAAACACATGTTAAGTTTGCTAAGATTCATGTTTAGGAATATGCAAGGAAGAGAGATTATGATCAAAGAACTAGAAATTGCATTAATTAAAGGTAACTCTCTTACAAATCCCAAGATCCTCTAAAAAGGAAAGTATTTGCCAAGAGAAAAATAAGATCCCTCCTAAAATTAGGTTAAAATTGGTATTTAAAGGAAAAAGGGTCGAACCGGGTCAATCCGGGACAAACCGGGTATTGACCCGGTCAAAATTGGTTTTCAACAGGTTCCATCGGTCAGCCACGCACCGATGCCACGGCCCGATGCTCTTCTCGGTTTTGGCAGAAATTCCATCGGTCACTTGCATCGGCCCGATGCCGACCGATGCCAATTTTTACGTCCATGAAGAACTTTCCATCGGTTGGCCACGCACCGATGCCACGCACCGATGCGATCTCGGAGTATGCAGAACTTCCATCGGTCAAGTGCATAGGTCTGTGGCCGACCGATGGACTTCTGCTTGTTTGCCTTCTCCGTTCCATGTAAGTTCCGCTCGCTCTCGGGTTTCCTCTAAACTCCATCAAGCCTCCAAAAGCATCTAGAATGACACTCCAACAAAACCAAAATATGCAAGACCTAACCTAGGACTCCTAATACTCTAAATGGGACAAAACAAGTATGAAATGCCATGAGGATTCAAGTAAATGATCTAAAAACCTACATGATATGCATGTTTAAACTATGCAAATTATGGACACATCAATTCCCCCAAACTTAAACATTTGCTTGTCTTCAAGCAAACAAGATCAAGAATGAGAGATGCAATGCAATGCAAGTGGAGCTCAAACCTATAAGAAACAATCGCACTCAACGTCCAAGTTACTAGTTCTAGGATGCACCAAAGTTGTCTACTCAAAAGGAGTTAGCCATTTCCTTCACAACATGCAACAAAGCAAAAACTCAACCTAGACAAACTCTCTTATCCTCTAGCCTCTTAACATTCATTAATGATTGTATCCGTGAATTGTGCTTATGCAAAATTAAATGAATCCGCTTGGCTAAAGGACCGGTTATGAGATGAAAGTGATCTCATCAATATGCATGGGTGATCAAACACAAGGATCTCTCAATGAACGAGCAAACTCCGACAAAATGCTAAAGGTAAAGAGCAATCTATGCATACAAGGAAAAACTCTCGTCTACCCGAATGCCTAGAATGTTACTAACCTTAACCCAATCTAACCCTTTTTGCTTGTTCCCGAATCCTATTCTACCATTTCCTACAAGGTATTTTGCTTTGGATACCCAAACACACTTCTTTGTTCTCATTTTCACCTTCTCTTCTCATGGGGGCTTTCTTCTTCACCTTGGTTGTGGTTGGATGCTCCTTTTCCTTTCATTTAGCTCTTTCTTTTTCTTCTTTTTGGTTTATGCCTCTTCTCATCTTTTGATGCTTTGGCTTTATGGCCTTTTTTCCTTCTTTGTCTTTTGAGGCTTCTCTTTCACTTAGAGCCTTGCTTTTAATCATCTTTGCACCAACTAACCATCATATTGCACACCCCTCTTCACCGTCCTTTCTTTCTTCTTTCACTCCACCATATACACCAAATCAAACCATTCCCTAAAATATTTCTAACCGTTTCCCATGTTACAATTAAAAACCGCCCACCTAGTCTAGCTCCTTGATGTTGGAACTAATCCTACACAAGAGTGCTTCCTTGTCGCTCTTATTCCTAACACGTTTTGTCAAGTTCACTCCAAATAAGGCCTCACAAGCACACACAAAAGATTTGGGGCTAGAAAGAAGGTTATGGGCAAGGTGGGGAAACCAATCCAAAAATGGGGTTTGGCTACTTAGGCAAGCAAGAGTGGTAAGAAGGAAGAAAGAATGCCTAAGTATGTATAAGTGATCCGCGGTTTTATTTAAATTTACACAAGCACAATAATTACATATTCAATTTAGATTATCACTTAGATGAGGCTAGGTTCAATTCAAGCTTGCTTCAATCAAAGAAGGGACAATGATGCATGCGTTCTAACAAATGGTTCATCCTTGATTTCAGATTCAACTTCAATGCATCAAACAACTAATAACTTGGGCGTTGAATCAATTGCTAATTAAGCTTGTTTCCAAGGTTGTCATTACTCCATGCTTATGTAAATGCAAGCTAAAATACAAACTAGACACCACCTACAAGTGAATATGCAATCCTAAATGTTCTAAAAATTTCAAATTTATTGAAAATGCATTATATGCATGAGACTCAAGTGCAAAAGAGAAGATAAGAGCATAAAACACAAGGTCAAATACCGGTCTCTCCCCCAAACTTAAATCACACCGACCCGGTGTGAAAGAAGCCTAAGGGAAAGACCAAAAACAAAACAAGAAAAATTATACAATGCATGAAACTCAAAGAAAAGAAAATTATTTACAAGGGTGGAGTTTTACCTTAGAATGTTTCGGAGTTGGAGGAGGTGTCCACGGAGTAGGACATGTTGCTTGAGCACGGCGTTGGCGATCTCATTGCCCTCCTCTTACGCCTTCTCAGTTCATGAGATGAAGCACGTGGCGGTTCCTCTTGGTTCGCAAGCACCATGGTCCCGTCGTATGAGTGGCGCCTCTCCTCTTCCACCCGGCTCCTTCACCTTCGACATCTTCTCCTTGAAATGGATCACGGGATGAGCTTGCCCCGGTGACTTTCGCCGTGAGCTCCTTGATTTGGCTCTTAATTTCTTTGGCTTGGCTTTTCAAACTCTTCACCGATTTCACCAACTTCCTTATGGTCTTGTCTTGCCATTTGTTCCATCTTTGGAGGAGGTTGATTTGGTGATGAGCATGCTTTGAGGCCGTGTCGGGAAGAGGCTCGTCATATGGATGAAAGTAGTAGCGCTCACTTCCATAAACCGCGCTTGGAGGAGATGATGGCTCTTCATTCTCGGCGGCCCGTGATGAAGCTCGATCTTTGCGTGAACCGGGTTTTCGGATAACCTCTAGTGGTGGGTGAATGGCGGGATTGTAGAGTTGATCTCTAAGCGGATAAAATCGGATATTTCTTCCCATTTGAATCGCGGTGAGAGCTTGGTTCGGGAGCATGATCTTCACCATGTTTGGACGAGAGATGCTAAACTTGTAGGCATATGAGCTCCCCGCTCTTCCCCCTAGAAACTTCGCACCGTTTAGGTAGAACACATCCATCCACTCGATCTCCTTCACACCCCCGGGTATGCTTCTATCCTTCACCAACCCCGCATTAATCCCATTAGCCTCTAATATTGGGGTGATAATGCCACCCACACTCAATTGCGAAGTTTTTTCCGTCATTGTTTGCACCCACTCCTTGTAGTGGAGAAGTTGTCGCACAAGAATTGTGACTAGAGCCACCTTCCTATCATCTCCCTTGAGAACGTGTCCGTCGTTACACGTGACAATGAGCGGTGTAAGCCCAATATCTAGCAAAGCAATCTCGTCATCGATGATATAACCCAAATTGATAGTGAACTTTTTACGGTTCGCACAATTACCCACTGTGCACAATACCACAATCTAATGGTATGTCATTGTAGCACTTAGGGATCGAATCCACAAGGAGGCACGAGAACAACACACAGAGAATGCGAGACACTTCTTAATCTAAGCTAATCGAATAAAGGTTTTCTAATGATCCTAATCAATTTAAAGACATGATAATAAACAACCCAGCATATAACAAATGTAATTAAAAGACTAACAAGTTTTGCATTAAAACGTAACGAAAACGATTTAAACAAGAATAAGCAAACGAACTTTGGGTAATGGTAATCGACTTGGACATTCTCTAGCTAAACCATGATACTCAAACAATGCTAATCCTTAGGCCTTAGATCACTAGTTTAGACTAATCCACTTCCATGAAAATAATCACTTCACTAATCACTTAATTGAGAACAAACTTCCATTTGAAATTAAATGATCAACAAGCATTAATCTCAAGTCTAAATAGCCATTAAACACCCTAGACATCTATTTCCATAGGCTAGGAATGTAAAACACTTGCTAAGTTTGGTTGAGGAATTTCATCGAACACTTTCCGGGCATGAAATTCCTTAAGTTCTAAATCAACTTTGTCAAGGCTAATCTAGCATTAATCACACCTAACAAGTAAGGATTCTTCATAAACTAAGTCCTAAGCATCATGATTTAGCAAGAAAACATCTTAATCTACCATACCCAAAGTTCTAAGGAAACTACTCACAAACCATGTTAATCTCAACAAATCCTATTTAGGAGGTGTTTAGATTCATATTTAGATGATTAGAAATATATAGATAGATGAAAACAAACAAGAACTTGCATTAAAAACAAAGTATCTCCTCCAAAAATCTTCAAACTCTCCCTAAGAAGTGTTTTTACAAGCTAAAAATGAGATATATCACAAATAACAAGTTTTTGGCCTAAATAGCAAGGTGGGTCGCAGGAATCACATCGGTCGGCCTCTGCCCGATACATCCGGCCGATGTGAATTTCTGGTTTTGCTCCGTTTGCAGGTCAGACGGACATGCGCTTGATAAAGTTGTCGTATCTCTTTAACCACTGGTCAGAATGACCTGAAACCATTCCCATTGGAAAGCTAGCTCAACTTCCTATAACTTTCATGAAGATCTCCAAAGCTAAATCCAAATGGAAAGTCTTCTTCTGACACGATCTTTCAGTCCCCTCGGACGGACTCTGCATTTTGCTCCGGAGGAAACCATATCGGTCGGCCTCTGCCCGATACAACGCACCGATGTGAGACTCTGATTTTTCTCCTGTTTTCCAGCTTCCATATCGGTCGGTAGTATCGGTCGGATGCACACCGATGGACTTATGCCATTAGTCCAAATCGATGCCAGACGGACATGTGCTCACTAAATGTGTCGTATCTTTTGAACGGCTGCTCCGAATGACTTGAAAACACCTCCATTAGAAAGGTATCTCGATTATCTACGACTTTGATGAAGATTCTCGAAGCTAAATCGGAGCTCAAGATCTTTGTCTGAGCCGATCTTTAGAGCACGTCGGATGGCCTCTGCATTTTCCTTGATATTTGGGCATAGCTCTTGCTCCAAAC
>PKML01075741.1:326647-341125 GCA_002933935.1 Eutrema yunnanense
CACTGGGATATGGGGATTCACGGCCAGGTTGAGACTTTGTTCCTCGAGAAGGTGAAGTTTCGTCTCCAAGGGGTAGTTGGGGAATGGAAGAAGGCGTGGAAGAAGGATGGCGATGAAGCGAAGCCTCCTTCGATGGACAGAGCGGTTTGGGACGATTTGGTGCAGTATTGGCTGCATCCGAAGTCGATACTAACCGCGGAACGGTGTTCGGCTTCCCGCAACACTGTTGGCTCGGATGGCAAACCCGCGTCTTTGCCTCATACAGCCGGCCAAACGCCCTTTGCGGGTGTTCGTCTAAAAATGGTAATCAAAATCTATTTAAATTATTTCGTTTAAATTTATATGATTAATAACATTGTTTTTTTTTAGGCCGCCGAAAATGGAGGTGTACTCCCTCCGTTGACGCAAGTTTATGAGAAGACACACCGGAAGAAGAATGGTGTCTTCGTTTCAGAGAAGGCCGAACAGATCTTCAACGACGTGACTTCCAGGATCACCGAGCGTGAGACACAGCCATCTCAGCAACTATCTCCTGGCGGTTCGTCGGTCAATTCTGGAGGGTTGACCACAACCGATATGGACCGGATCTTCGAGGAGGTATTACAATAGTTTAGTATATATCTAAATATTTTTTGTGTTTATTATTTCCTTTTTAAATTTTCATTAAATGTAATTTTAATTGTAGGTCGCTCCTAAGAAAAATGGGAAAGTCATCGGGTTAGGATCTATTCGAGATGTTTCGGCAGCCTCGTCATATGCTCCACGACGACGATCGCCAGATGATGATCCAGTCGTCTTACGTGCGACAATAACGAGTCTTCAGCAGAGGTTTGAGACCGAAGCTGCGACAAATCAGGCGAAGATTTCGAGTCTTCAACAGGCGTTAGAGATGGAGACTTCGGGGAATGATGACCTCTTCGACATCATGGCGATCGATAACCCGACAATGCAGGCCATGTTGAAGCTGAAGCGCCAAAGACGGGCAGAGGCAGCCGCAGCCGCAGCGGCAGCCGCGGCGCCAGATGCGGCGGTAGATGCGGCGGCAGATGCGGGGCCAAGTCATCAGCAACCCGATCACACTTTCAGATTCGATGATTTCGATATAACTATATAAATTTTATTATTTAATGTTTTTTTTTGTAATAAAATTTTATTATATTTATAATTTTCACTTTAATTTTCAAAAATAATTTTCAAAAATAATTTTCGAAAAATAATTTTTGAAATTATTAAATTTAATTTATAATTTTATTTAAAAACTAAAACAATTAACATTCCGTTGCTAAATCGTCGCAACAAAAAATCGTCGCAAAATCGTCGCTAATTTTAAACCGTCGCCAAATCGTCGCAAAAACAAATCGGCGCGAAATCGTCGCAAAACCAAATCGTCGCTAAATCGTTGCAACCTCATATCGTCGCTAAATCGTCGCTAATGTGCATCCTTAAATTGACGCTATTTTGTCGTTAATTGCCTTCGTATTACCATCGTTATTACGACGTTTGATTATTCGTTGTAATTTCGATGTAAAATTTACGACGAATTAGCGACGATTTTTTACCAACGATTTTGCGACGCTGTTTAATTCCTTGTAATTTTGCCACGTTTTTACGACGATTTCTGGTTTGCATCGATCAGTTAGCGACGATTTGAATTTTGTCGCAAAGTCGATGGTACATGCGATTTGCGACGATTTCGCAACGAAATCGTTCGTTGCAAACTGCCTGTTTTCTTGTAGTGAACATTGTATTTGTAAATCATATTGGTAAAGTGTTTTAAATGATTTATAAGAGGATTTATAAGGTTTTATATGGTTTTGTACAGTTTTAAAAGACTTTAAAAAGATCGTATTAAATGATTTATATGGTTCTTAAAAGGTTTTATATGGGTTTATATTAGCCATGGGCTTAAAACTGTACCCATACCATATCCAAATTAGATACCCGTACCAATGCTTCATCACTCGAACATGGATCAGATAAAGCTATTCCTATTGAGGTACGTTTTTGCCGCGGAGACAGGCCAATAGGACGCATGCTGGCCTACTAACCCGTTGAACTTAGCGGGGCCTAACGCTAACATTTGATATGTAAACCATATTGGTGAACTGCTTTAAAGAATGTTTACCGATTTGGTAAACCATTCGAGAATTTCTAGATTTCCACACTTTTAGTTTTAAAAGAATGTTTTATTTCTTTGTTATTTGCTATAGAGGTAACTTCTACTACATTTAGAAAACTGAAAGAGATTTAGATTGTTTATATTAGAATGATATTTCAATATTGTCGTTTTGCTCGAGTGGTTAAAGCGTGTGTTTGGGATTTCCATGTGAGAGTTCGAATCTAACCCCTTAGATAACAAAGGTTTTTAGAAATTATCTTTTTTCTATGGTTTTATAAGTCGCGGTCGTACTACCGATGTCATGGCACCACCTATGGAGTTCTTTATTTTAAAAGAGTTTATATGAGTTTATATGGTTTTATATAGTTTTATAAGGATTTATATGGTTTTAAAAGTACCATATAAAATCAATTAAACACCCAAAATATCCAATAATGTGCTTCGGCCGAGTCTTTAACTAATATGCAATAGACAACTAAGTAGATAACCAACTATAATACGAACACCAACATTTGATTTGTAAACCATATTGGTAAAGTGTTTTAAAGGATTTATAAAAAGATTATTTTGGATAATCCTCTTTTGTTTTAACAGTTAGGATATAGTATGGTGAAAACATTGGTATAAAATCTCGTATGAATTCTTTGATGAAGTCTGTTTTGCTGAATCTTATGTTGTATTTATCAAGTTTACAAGGTCTTATAAATTGCAAACTAAATTGTTTTTAAAGGATTTATATAAGTTTATATTGTTTTGTATCCTTTTAAAAGACTTTAAAAGACTTTTAAAGGACTTTGAAAAGATTTATAAAAAAATTTATATGGTTTTATATTGTAAAGTTTTAAAAGACTTTAAAAGGATTGTATTAAATGATTTATATGGTTTTAGAAGGGGGCAATCTCAAAAACACTACTTTTGTAGAACCCTTTTTCAAAAATACAATGGGAAGGAAGCCACAACCCCATGGTCTTTTCTGATCTTCTCTGCAATTTGCTTTTGTTTTAGTCCAATCTTTCCTCCCTCCAAATGATTGCTTACCATTGTACCCAACAACTTGACATTTGCTTGTCGATGATTGACCTTCCTTAAGGAAGTGTCACAGCTATGCTCATGCACATACTGGCAAACCACAAAGTTTTCAGTCCCCTTCACTTTGGTTATGCGAAATCTCCAGTTGAATTTTTCATCAATGCAACGAAGAATATATCTTTTCATGTCCTAATGCTGAGTACGAAACTCAGTGCTATATTTCATTGCCATAGTCCGCAACATGTTGCTCATATCATGTTTGTCTTTGAGAAATTTTCCACAAGATCTGAAAATTCATGTTGGTTACCACGTCGTAATTTTGATGTTTCTAATCCATAAAGCACATGAGTGGTCGAGTTCACCCTTCTCTGCAATTTTGAAAAAAAACAACAAACAAATTTACAAACCCTTATAAATAAATAAACAAAGAGTTTCATTTGATAAAAGTACCTCGTGCTCAATAGGAAGTGACGGATTAGTAGTTGTAACACTCTCATCAGTAATTGAGTTCATTTGTCTCTGTAAAAAGAAAAAGTGACATATTTTAAAAACTCTTATATATGAATAACACATATGTTTTTTACTTATAAAACTACCTTATTCCCAACCATACGTGAAGGAGCTGTAGCATTAAAACTCTCTTCGAATTGAGCATTCTCTATCATAGTAATTTTATAAATATGCAGAAATATTTTTTAAAAACACTTATAAATAAACAGTTAAACAAAGAATTTTTTAAGTACTTTATTTTGTGGTGTGCTAGAAACTTCATTGGTATTTTTCTTGTTACTTTCTGTCAATGTAACACATAACTTAACTTCTCCCCTATCTTCAAGCTTGTTCATAAAGAATGTCATTTGCCGATCATTCCTAATAAACACTGGAGGAAGTTCTTTTAAGCTTGATCCATAGCTGATCATTACAGAAATCACATCACCATCCACCCCAAAATCTTCTAAAACCACATCAACTAAATCCTTGTAGGTAATGTCTTCTTTGATGACACTAATTGAGCTTCCTCTTTCACCATCAATAATTAAATCCCATGTGCCATTTGTGAACTCTCATCTTCCACATACTATGTAAAGTTCAATCATTGTAACCTGATAAAAGCAAAAATATGGTTTACAAGGTCCTATAAATTAGCTCATAAATTTACAAAATCCACATTGTCATATCTCTATAATTTAATGTCACAGACTTGGCTTATTGAACCCAGAAGCAAGCTCAATAATGATCACATGATATATAAACTATGATTTATAAGGCTATATAAATTTATTGACAAATAAATTTTCTTAATGACATTGTTATCTTCAATAGAATCTATGAAGCTACATCGACTAATAATTCAACAAAGAAACTCTATAAACTTAATGACACCGACTTTCAAGGGGTTATGGAACTCAGACAAAGCTCAATAATTGTCACCTGATATATAAACTATGATTTATAAGGCTATATAAATTTACTGAACAAAGAAATTTCTCAATGATATCGTAATCTACAAAACCTAAAACCAAATACAATCCCTACATGGACGAAGAATTCAACAAAGAAATTTCTCAATTGCCTCCATAATCACAGACTTTCAAGGGGTTATTAAACCCAAAAGCCGGCTAAGCTAATAATTGTCACCTGATATATAAACAACTATGATTTATAAGGCTATATAAATTTACTGAACAAGGAAATTTTTCAATGACAGAACCTAAAATCATATACAATCCCTACATCAAAGAATTCAACAAAGAAAATTCTCAATTGCGCATACATTATCATCCTGGAAAACTGAAATCTCATAATCTAATCTAAAAAGAGATCGTCCTCAACACCTAATTGAACAAAAACAAGTTTATGATTTTTTCCCAAAATCTGAGCGATCTCTACCGTCGTTCAATCTCCGTTGGTGCCCTGGATGGTTTGTTCGGGACTGAATTCCGGTGACATATTGCAACGACGAGATTCGCCAGACCAGTCTTCTTCGGATCTCAATTCCGGCGAGAATGCAACAACGCCGGCAAAAAAGTTATCGCGATTTAACAAGCTTCAAGGGTAAAATAGGTATAAATTTATTAAATGATGGTAATTTTGAATAAACTTTTAGTTGATTGTAGTTTTATAAAGTGAGGTAGCTAAAATTGTATTTTTAAAAATTTCTCAAGTTGTAAATGATATTTCCTCTGTTTCTAAAAAATAATTTTTTTAGAGTTTTCACATGAAGAAACAAAATTAATGTTCACTCATAAATGTATAAATGTTTTACACTAACCAATTTTCTATGATTCTAAACCAATAGTAATTCAAGAAATCAATTATTTTCAATAATTGTTTTTTGAGTTCTAATTTTTTTACCATTAATTGGTAAAAAAATGCATATAAATTTGAGAATATCTATCTTTTTGAAACAATTTTTTTTCTAAAATATCTATTAATAAGAAACAGATGGAGTATATGCTTTTATGTCAAACCAGTTAAAACTATTGAAGAATTTGTGCATGTGATTTTACTGTTCGCAGATACGTCATAACGTACGTGAATGTGTATTATGCTCAATTACTCCATATTTTCAACCAAAAAATACGAGGATTAATAGATTATATCATATGTCGATCATAGATAAAAAAAAAAAATTTATTAGACTCGAAAGTAATCTCAAGCTCTTAACGGGTCCAGACTAATCTCTCGAGCAGACGTGATAGCCGCCCAGTTATACCCTACGTGGTCAAGAGTTAGTTTGATAATTCCGCACTCGAGAAGATTCGATCCTTAGTCTGGACCAACATAGTCGAATCTTCTCCAGATGAAAAATATCCCACTACAATCTCTTGGTTTCGATCATAGATAATTGCTTATGTAATAGGTTTCACTCGTTGAAGTATACTTAGCTTCAACTTCAAGTAAACTGAGAGACACTCATTTTTTGCCTCTGCTTTAATCCGCGATCGTAAAGCGATGTATGATCTACCTCTCTGTTACAAACATTTTGAATAGACCAGAAAAAATGCTGACAAAAAAAAAAGTAGACCAGAGAATTTATCAAACTAGATTTCTTGGAAAAAGAAAAATATTTGCTTTCGAAGGCCAATCAAAGCTTGTAACTTAATAAGTTTCACTTTTTTTTGTTCCGTCACTTAATAAGTTTCACTAATGTGTCAACAGTCAACACTCAAGGTCAAGGTTAATCCTGGTTGTTGTCTTGTTGAAATTAAAAGATTGTCCAGTAAAACTTCTATTTGGGCCTTAATGGGCTTAAGAGAAAGATTTAAATCAGTGATTTAGTTAGACCGAAATGGGCTTAAAAGAAAGATTCAAGAAAAAGAGAATGCTCGATATGATTGATCAAATCATTTGACTACATGCACATTTAGAATTTTTTTTTAGTTTTTGTTTATATCAAATATTAACTCCCTTCCCAAAATCATTCCGAAAAACATAGTTTACAAAAGAAACCTCAATATTTCTAACTCTACCACTGCAAACTAGAATGAATAACTGCTAACAAATGTTAAAACAACGTATATTATACAAATTAAGAAAAATATTACTAAACTCCGGAGAAGAAAAATCTCATTTAAAATGCCCGTCAAGTAGGTTTTTTGCCTTTTAAGCTTTTGGTCCTTGGAAAATATCAATAAAGAAATATTTTTAATCAACATATTTTGCCTAAAACTTGTTGATAAATTCTAACAATCTTACATCATTGGAGTTTCAGTACAAGAAAACATATGATTCCCGATGGCCGTAACGGTCGGGAATCCGTCGGAAACGGTGTATCCCGATGAATTTCAGACGAAACTGTTTTGTCGAAAACTAAATTCCGTCGGAAATCTTTTGAGAATTTCCGACGAATTCCCAAGGGACAGTAAAGACCGATGCATACATATCTTCATGTGTTTGTAAATGTTTCTGTTTAATTCTTTTAGTTTCTTCTATATATAAGTAGTTTAATATAAGATTAGTTGTCTTCAGTATTATAAAGAAATATACGTCATGTATTTCATTTATTTTTCTAATCATAAAATTTTAAGATATAGAGAGATAGTAAGCAATCCCTAGTTTTATCGGACTATTGGTGTATATGAGGGTAGCGTAGGCTGTGCGTACCTATTGATAAATAAATAGTTGTGGTTCTACGTCGATTATAGCTAGAGCGAAAAAAAAGTATTTTTTTAAGGACAAAATCTTAATTATTTATAGTACTAGATGTGTTTCTACCCCCAAAACTGAAATATCTTTCATGTGATTCCTTGGTTTTCTACATTCACGAAAATCTATATCTTCCTTGTCTTACTTGATTTTCAATTTAATAGTACAACAATATATATAGAAAGTATAGGAAATTAATTAGTGGCAATAGAACTATGGAATAATTTACAGCGGTTGTATCTCTATAATATTATTTAAGAAGATATTTTTAAAAATGAATTTTGTTTCGTAAGTTATTACATGAAATGTCATTACAAATAACAAAAAATAATTGAAATAGGAAATTATATAATAGTTTTTTAAAATTATTGATTATAATATAGAAAATATATATTTTGCATTAAAGAACTTATTTATTAATTATTTTTAATATTATATATTTTAAAATAATAATCAATTCATATATATTCAAATAAAAAAAAATATTCAAAATCTTGCAATATTTTTGCTATAATTTATTATATTTTATTTGAATATATATCAAAACAAAAGTTAAAAAATATTTTACTAATTTTATAAAAAAAAGTTAGACACAAGAAAACTATTTTTTTTTTAAAAGAGTTCGTATACTAACCACAAAAACTAGAGTCATTTAACGGTACATATTAGAGTTATGTTTGCAAAATTATAAATTTTTGCGGGTTAGTCCGAATAATATTTTAGTTTACTGAAAAACTGGTTAATTAGATAAATTATTACAAATTGACATCTTTATCTATAATCATTAGTTAGCTATATTGTAAAATTCATATAAAAATAATTTTTTTAAAATTTTCAAAACAATTCCTTTAAAAAAAATTACTCCGCGCTAATTATAGCGCGGGTTAAATCCTAGTTTTTATTTAAAATTAAGAACTACTCTATAAACTTAAAAATAAAGATTAGGATTACATAGATATACTAGTCCATGAGCCAAAAAGAAGAAGATATATTCCATAACTTTTTTTTAGTAATTAGGTCTATAGATATAATATATATAGGGTTTTTACTGATCCAAGTTTTGTAATTTATATGTAAATTCTACACAGATCAATGTAAATGTGCGCGTCAGTCAAAGAATTAGTATCACCTCAATGATATTATAGATAAAATTGGTGTCAATTTTATTATACGCGGATGCAGTTAGTTTAACAAATTTAATGCTGATCAATGTTGGTGGTATATACTGGTATGAGTACGTACTAAGTGTAGAAATAAGTTATGTTTTGTGAAACTATGTTATGTATTATCAAAACTTTTACTCGGTTATAAAACCAATTCCATTTCACAGAACAGTATCTACGTAGATCTACGTTTTTATTTTTTTGGTGTAACATATGATCTACATTGTTACTATGTTAGATGATTCNTATAACATTCCAAATCTTAACTATTGAAACCACTTAACAACAAACACAAACGCCACGCTCATGCCTCTCTGTATACTACTCCATTGTACATATATAGTCCTAAAGGGTCTTTTCTTGGGATCATTCAGCATACTAGTATATATTTATATGAACGAGTTACAGACAACTAATTAAAGCATCCCTGATAATATTATGCGGCCTCGTGTTTTTACAAAGACAAGACCCTATGTGGAACCTATCTTTAAAAAAAAAAAAAAAAATCGCCTCTATATATATATATATATATATATATATATGCATGCCTTGCTTCTTTTTTTTTAATCACTTATAGCTTAATGTCTTTCGTTCTCATATATAGAAAAGCCCTTATCTTATGGAGTATATTTCTTATCTCATAAACCCTACTTAGTTCAAATCCATTGTAAAGCACGGAAAATCCCCAAATATATATATAGACTATAGTATATCTGTATAGTATGAACAAATTCAAAGAATAGATAAATGGTGAAAAAGGAGACTCATCTCGAGGCGACACGAGCACTTTTCCGGCTATTCCTCCCACCACACACCACACCACACCACATTTCACCATGGAAACTCTACAAAGCCTTTCTCTGGATTCCCGTGACTGTGTGACCTCTCTCTCTCTCTCCTTTTTTTACCTCCAAGAAATTGCCACCGGTTTTCGTGATTTTAACGTCTATGCCTCACTTTTAAATATTCATTTTTAATTGTTTAAAGGCCTCACTTATATATATTCATGTGTAACTAATCTCTTAAAATTAAACCTCAATCTAAACTAATTAAAAATAAATCGCAGGCTTCAAACAATCAACTGGCACCTTGTTGACGTTTATATGCATACACATTTATGTGTAAACGCAAAATGATTTGGTGGTTGTGATTAACTAAACAAAACCACATCATACTATCAAATAGTAGTATACGGGAGATGGAGAAGTTCGAGCGGCTCTCTTTCCTATTTGATCATATACGTAAACACTTGCATTTAGGATTTCGCATACGCTTCTTAATGGTCATTTGCACAATATTTCATACATAAAATTCAGCAAAGGACATAAGGTATAATCGCCAGTAATATGATTAACAGTTTATCAACTATCCCATTTCGTGAACTTTTTTGTTTATTTTATATATTGTTTGATTGATGAGTGATCCTTGTTATTATTAGTTTATAACATTGATAAAATACGTGCTCATAAATGAGCATTGGCAAAATCAGAATTTTTGTTTTGTTATCGGGAGATTTAAATCCCAAAATAATCTCTATCGTCTTTAAAAAGATCGGATATTTAAATTTTAACAAAAAATTAAGCAGTAATGCTAGTGGTAATAGATTCGAATGTCTGGCGTTAACTCGCTCTTTTTCAGATATGATATCTACTCAGAATTCTTTAACCATTCTAAATGGTGCCACACTTTGGATATTAAAAAAATTCAATGAGCATATTATTCGATAATTACATTCACCTAAAAGATTAGTCGAGGTTTGAACTGGATTATATTTTGTCATTAAAACAATTCTATTAGAAATATTCAAATCTTTGTCTCTTAAACCCTAAAATAATTTCTTAACCCTAAAGCTAGTTCAAAATGAGGATATTCCTTACAAAATCTAACCTAAGAGAAGGGCATATTTGGAATGTGAAATGTTTATATGATAAAAAGAAAAAGAATAATTAAATGGTAATTGAAATAATGAGAATTGGTCAAGATGAAAAATGGGAATAAGTTTACGAGAACAAAGGGTCAATAAACAGATCAAGCAAATATTACGGGGTTAATAAACTGATTTTAAACATTTCACCAATTTTTTTTAAAAAAAATACAAGTAAATATTTTAATGATACCAAGAATAACATATATAGCTGAAAAAACGAGAATATATCAGATATTTATCTTCTTCTTTTTTTTATTAACCATGAAATTTTTAATCCTTTATCTATAATGGACTTGATTTGTACGTAAGATAAATAGCAAAATAGCTGAATATCTGAATAATAAAATAGTGGAATCAATAGAACTAAAATTTTAAAACTAAATAGATTTAAAACGCCAAAAAAATTATGTTTATTAGATGAATAAATTTTTGTATAAACTAGTTACGTTATAAATTTAAAACGTGCAGGTGAGATTGAAAAATAGCCTGTTAATTTTTTTTTTTATCATTCAATGCTTAATATTGTGAATGATATGTACTCAATGGAAAAAACTACCTACCATTCAAGTCCAATCTCTTTTATATCTAAAATTAACCACTAATAATATCATTTTAAAGCATAAATCATCTCTTCTAAATGATATTAAATTAGTAATTTTCAGTATTAACACTCAAGATGACTAGAACGCCACCCACATCATCCTCTATTACATGTTAACCTATTGATATTAAAATAAAACTGTTTTTTCACTTTCAAGAATTCATATATACTTGGTTTTTTCTTTCCGAATGTAATATTTGATCGTATTTATATATAAGAAGAAAAGTATATATGAATTTTCACAATAAATAACAGTTTATATAAATTATCTTTTTTTAAAAACTGAACTTCTTAAACCGAACCCCTCATCCCTAGTTAGTGGTATATTTTTGTGTGTCTATGGTAACTAGAATTATTAATTTCACTGAAAATTTTTTGTTTTGTTTTTCTGTTATAGAAATTTCACTGAGATTACAGCCACGTGACGGCGGAATATGAGAAGAAAATCAGAAATCATCGGCCGCAAAAAAAAAAACTGAATGGAGAAGTATCAACTGAGAATTGCCGGTGACTTTATTAGTCTGCAAATTGCACATTCTCGCCACCCTTCCCAACACAGTCTCTTAGATTCTTTTCTTCCCCCCAATTCTTCTGATTTTCTGTAAGTTCTCTTTTTTTTTCTAAAATATAAATAACTTTGATCACTAGTAGTAACACTGTAATTAATTTCTAGGGTTTACCGTTTACTTGTTTCCGCGCGACTAAGTNTCCTGGACCAACATCGACCTGTGATACCGAGCAGTGGCATCGGTGGTGGTATCGATCGATACTCTAGGTATCGATCGATGTTGCTTCAGTAGATATCGAGGTCACTCCTCGATACCGTTGCTCGATGTTAAGAGCTTTTTCCCCCGGATCTTCCTGGACCAACATCGACCTGTGATACCGAGCAGTGGCATCGGTGGTGGTATCGATCGATACCTAGTGTCACACCTGGTATCGATCGATGCTCTGTATGGTCCCTGTCTCCTCTCTTCGGGTCTCGAACCTCCTCCAAAAGCACCTATTAATGACTCCAAAAATGCCTAAAGACCCACTAGGACCTAAAGCAACTCCTAATATCTAATTTGGAACCTAATTGCATGATAAGAACATGATTATGCATGAGAACTATACAAAACCATGCATGAAATGCATGCTAAAATATGTAATATGAGAGTATATCAAAACTCTTTTAGAATGTACGGTTCATATATATGTAAGATCACTGTTATTTACTCATCTGAATATTCTTCTGGGTTTAGACTCTTGGCAGACTGAAACTCCTAGACTCTGAGTGGTAGTCAGTCATGGAAGAAAGCCATAAAAGGAAGCTTTCTTCTTTTTTTTTAATTTTCATTTCTCACTCGTACTCTCGTGAAATTATATTCACAAATAGATTTATAATTTTATTTAAATAAATGATAAAAGTGAGAGAAGGATTTGGCAAAATCTAAAAAGTGGAATAAGAACTTTCCATGTAGCAGACCTACACTACACCTGCTGGATTTTGGTAGTATATATGTAGTATTCATTATTTTAATGTGTATTTGATTTGATAAATTTATTTGTTATTTTAGTGACATGTGCTAATATTAAAGATTTTCAATCCAACTTGTATATTCTAACTTTTTAGCTCATCATCTTTTTATATATAAATGTATCAATAACATTTGAATCGATATTTTTTATTTTTGTTAAAGTTTTGAATCGATATTTTTAAAAAACTTAAGTTAAAAATTCAATTTACTTTCAATTAATAACACAGTAGAGTAAAACGAAGCCGCACGACGAATATCTATTTTGGTTATATTGTGACTTGTGAGTGTGTGACAACATAAAGATGCATGTAGTTTAAAACCTATATATATAATATATACAATATTATTTTTGGGTATACGGTGTACCTATTTTGTCATTACAATTTACAGATTCCTAATTGAGTATACCATTTTTAAAATACTAACATTTAGTACTAGTGAATACTAAAATGTATCTGTGCCGTAAAAAAAAATTCACATGTGTAATCAAGTTTGGTGGACATGTACATATTCACATATATACATTTAAAATACGTACATATTGTTAAATATTATAATATGAGAGTGATGTTAATGGATGACACAAAGGCATGCGACTAAACAAAAGGGGTGGCTCCTAGCACAATACAATCTCCTAGACTCCTAGTGTGCAAAGGACATAAGCAATAATAACTTTTAAAGTTAAATATGATGTTTATGTTTAATTTGTTGAATATACTTTGTTAATAAAGACTCCTCCTTTTGACGGGTGCGAAGACCGATTAAGCGGTCAACCGATTTTTACTCGGGGAGACAAAAGCAAATTCCCCCACGAATTTTACGATTTTTTTTCTAATTTTTTTTCTAATTTTTTTATTCTTTTTCTTTTCTCCATGAGAAATATATAAAAAAAACTATATATAAACGATTAGATGAAGATATTTTTATCTTCGACATCTCTTATGCAAGTTTTTCTTTGAACGAAATGCCACTTTACTGTATCTCTTTTCAAATATGATTTTAATACTAATAAGTTGGCTCTTATAATATNGGCCTTATATAGTTAGGATATTTTATCTTTGTATAAATGGAGGATTGCCTCCTTTGTAAAACCCTAATCAGAAATATACAGACTTTCACAGAGTTCTTCTGATTCTTACACCATCTTCAAAGGAGCTCCAAATGAGCTCCAAAGGAGAGACCATTTTGTAATATATTTGATTCATACGTAAATGTATGCATGTATATATAGTTACATACGTAGACGTACGCTTCAACATGCATAAATGGATCGATACGCAAGTACATGTCTAATTAAGTAAAGCAAATAGAGAGAGAGAGAGAGAGAGAGAGAGATTACTTAGAATGGTCAAATGGTAATTAAGGCTAAGAGGTGATTTGCAGAGTGTGGGAATGCTGGGCTTTGAGGAGTCATTGATCGCATTAAACGAGGACGTGAGTTCCCATACTCCTAGTGGGGTTTAGAGAGAGAAGCTCGAGCGAGCGAGAGAGAGAGAGAGAGAGAGAGTTAAATCTGCATTTAGAAAACTTTATATTAATTATTTAATTGTGAGTAAAAATTAGTTTGCCTCTTAGGGTTGGATTTTTCCGGTTGGAATCTTAGATTTTGTCTTACTACATGAAACTGAGACTGCTCATAAAATATTATTTTAATATATTTTTTTAAAGAGAGATGTTATGATAAAAAAATATTCGCAAACAATTTTTTTTAATGGTAAGATCGATCCCTAAGAAGTTCGGATTTTGTCTTAATCTCCTTAGTTTTGTTTGATTTTCTGAATATTGCACATGAATTAAAAAGCAATAAATGCTCAATTATTTGTTGTTTTATTTCTTTAATTAGCTTACTTTCATAATTTATTTTATTATTTGTATTTCTTTAATCTCCTTATTTGTTGTTTTATTTCTTTAATTAGCCATCCCTAAATTAGATCAAAACTATAAACAGGGCCGGCTCAAGAAATATCGGG